>OY723397.1:2143870-2398870 GCA_963210295.1 Ophion ellenae | reverse complement strand
TTGAAAATTGTCTGAGTTATGTTTCCGGCCAACTTAAAAAATGCAGTTTTGAGATAAACGCTGCACAGCCGCCATTTTGAAACCAATCGCTTAAAAACGATTATCATATACAATCACTGATACGTATGATAAACACCCTTTTTTGTAATCTCGATTTATGTTGTAGTTTTTTTTAAGAAAAAACGTCCCTAAAAAGCCTATTTCTTCGGCCTCTAGAGTGGCCTAAAGCCTTAACAGGTGACCTTGAATGACCTTGAACCACTTTGACCCCCTAATGCTTTTTATGCGGCTTCAGGTTTGCTCCACAGAGGTTTGAAAGAAAATGTACCATTCCATTTTAAAAAAGTGGAGGTGACCGTCACTGTAGTTAGCACTGCCACTGAAATAAAAAAAATTGGTCGCATTTGACGGCCCCATACATTTGTGTGTGTGTGTGTGCGTGCGTGCGTGCGTGCGTGTGTGTGTGTGTGTGTGTGTGCGTGCGTGTGTGTGTGTGTGTGTGTGTGTGTGTGTGTGTGTGTGTGTGTGTGTGTGTGTGTGTGTGTGTGTTGAACTTCTTTCTTTGGGGTTTTCTAAAGGGGAACGTGTATGCCAATGATCCACAAACCATTCCGAAGCTCACGGAAGCAATTGGACGCACCATTAACGAAATGAGTCCACAATCACGCCAAAACTTCACTCAAGTTTAAGATTAAAAAACGGAAATCTTTTTAAAGATCGATTGAAAAAACTATAACTCTTATTTTTTCAAAAGGATAAGTCAATCAGGATCAGTATAATGTATATATACTGTGTGAAAAATATATGAAATGTTTCGTCATAGTAGAACGTTTTTTTTTGCTTTTTGTCAAATTTGCAACTAGCGATGTTGTATTGGGAGGCATTGGAATGAACTTCAGTGAACGCTCCATTCGGATTTCGCGAGTTCCTAATTGCGTAACGTATGCCGCGCGCCGGCTTTCTAATTCCAAGTGCGAACGGAAAATGCGCGGACGCGAGGACAGGATATTTACGTACGCAGGTGTATTCGTGTGAGGCAACGAGAGCACGAAAACGATCGAGAATCATTTTTTAATGATTATTATTATATATTTTTTATTAAATTAAATATTATATATTTAATGATTATATATATATATATATATGTGTGTGTGTGTGTGTGTGTGTGTGTGTATATATATATATATATATATATATATATATATATATATATATATATATATATATATATATATATATATATATATATATATATATACACACATACACATGTATTGGATGTTCGCCCGATTTTTTTACGATTTTTAAATAATTTCTTGTATTTTTTTTCATTATTTTTGAATAATTTTCGTTATTGCTTATTACGATTTTGTCACCGCATTTTGTGGTTTTTTTTTTTTCATAGTTGGCGACAATGTTCAATTACTTTTCATCCTTTTTTATAATGTCACATGCCTTTTTTCCAATTTTTGTTATTCGTTTTCATTTTCGTTTCTATTTTCAATGGTTAGTTTTCGTGATTTTATTCGTAAGGGGATTTCTATGATTTTATGGACTTATTGATAGAGCCGGATCAAAGAATTCTCGAGACGCGGCCACTGGAGTGTTTCGTCCAAGGTTCGAGGCATCGAGTGTTAAGGCCTTGGCCCACAGTAGCGGGTATAAAATCATGTGCGAATTTAATGATTTTTTTTTTCGTATGAAAAAGTGATTCACTCATAAAATTAATTACACATCTATTCAGTATGAATATCAAGCTGTTATAAAAAATATATATATATTTTTTACGATCTACAAAATGGCCGATTACGAATATTTTCTTTTATTTTTTTTTAGGCGCTCTGCGGCGTGACATTTAGCATCCACAATTTTTTACCTAGAACAAAAAAAAACAAAAATTCTCGTCAATGTACATTAGAATACCTAGAGAAGTATTCTCTAGGTAAAAAAAAAATAAAAAATATAGTAAAAGTAAAAAGTATTTGAAAAATGGTTAAATTCGCACATGTTGTTTTGAAAACATTCAAAAATTCAAGAGTACATTAAAAAACTGACAAAAGTATTTTTTATTTTGAAAAAAGTAAAAGAATTTCGTGTTTGAAAAAAAGAAATGATACGTTTTTCGGTGTCAATAATAAATGGACCTTCATTAGTTGATTAAAAAAACTGACTTTTTTATAGTAAATAATAATCAAATTATCACTATTAATTTTTTTAATTGAAAAAAAAAAAATTAAAATTTCAATCGAAAAATAAAAATCAAACATTTAATTTTCGCGCGAATGATGTTTTATGTCACTATACCTACGTACCCTCCCCTTAATTTGTATAATTATCGATGAACAGGTTACAACGCTTGAATGACGACTCGAAATGATCATTAAGCTTCAAGAGCCTCGCCATTATCTTATCCACGAAGTACTCTTCATTTGTGTTTCGTCAGCCAACGTTGAATCAATAAAGAAGAAAAAACATAACATCCGCCGTGCGATAAGATAAACTCTCGGCGGTCTAATTCGTAGGATAAACAATCGAAGAAACGATGATTTTCATTAAGCAAACGCAGCCGGGAACACGAGACCGAATGAATCGCCAACAAATGATAATAAGAATTTTTAAACACGAACCGAAATAATTACGAGCAAAGAGACGTTCTATTATTTGTTATCGAAAAAAAAAAAATCATCACGTGATTGATATAATAGTGATATACGTTCTAAATGACGATGACGACCATAGTATAAATTCAATAATGACAATATCAATGCCAGCAAAATATAACAATACCGATAAAATATATAAATTATTAAATTCATTTTATTTACTGCCATTGAAGATTTATTTTCTTCGATTTAATTTAATTTAATTTAATTTACTGTAATCAATTATAATCACAGTAGGACGACAATAAAATTAAAATGATAACGTCACCAATGGATAGGAGCGGTAGTAAAATAATACCGAAGGAGGAGCCGAAAAAAAAACAATTTTTTCTTAGTTTCTTCGGAGCATCGTTAACGTGCAAGTTTCCATTTTTTGTTTGCGGCGATGACGCAGATATGGAGAAGAATGCATCGCGAATGGATGCTGGAGCGAGTGGACCAGCGGAGCCGACGGCGCCACTTGCCCCCTCGGCTCCTCCCTCGTACGAGGAGGCCGTACGCGCGATAGGAACTATTAACGCACAATCGAATTTATCGCCTTATCCAATCGGCCAACCTGGAATGCCTACGCCTTGTGAGTAAAGAAAGAACAAAAAAATTACAAAAAAAAAACGTTTCCAGCCTCTGTTGTGTTCGTAGTATGTTCGGGTTATGTTGGAACTCAAGGTTAAATCGGAACTGAAATTCAAGTTCACGGTCAAACTGTAACTCTAGTTTAAGGCGTTACCCCCACTTGTAGCGCAAAAGAGGCCTTTTTCATGATTTTTTTTAAAGAAAACTACAAAACTTTTTTAATCGATCAATATACCATCTTAAAGAACACATCTTGAAGAACTTTCAGTAATTTTTTTATTGAAAAATATTACATTGTTTAGTGGCAAATGGCCGTCAATGAAATAATGTTTTTATATACACGGTTTGCGGTGACCAACATTGCGGCGAAGTGGATCATCTGAAAAAAAAAATGCGGATGGATTTAGTCAAATATAAGTATAAACTAGTCTTTAATCGAAGGATTTTAAAAAATATTCATTTTTCACAAAATGGCGGACAGTCAAAGTTAATGGTTCGATTTTAACGAAAAAAACGGCCGTTTTTTGGCTATAAAACGGCCATTTTTTTTTCGAAAAAAAAAATCGAACGATTAAAGACTACATTTTTATGTATTAAATGAGCCTGCAAAATTTCAAGAAGATCGGTTCATTAGTGTTCGAGTAACCTTGGTCACCGACTTCAGAAATGCCATTTTGAGAAAAACGCGTTTAAAGTTTCAATTTCAGTTTACACGAAGAAAATATTTTTTTTTTTGTAAACTCACATAGAGTCATCTATTCCGGGCCCGTTTTTATAAATTCCAGTCTATTATATGAACGTTGTGAATGCCAGGTATACGACCCTTTTCATCGAACAATGCTTTGAAGGTCGGAGGGAGGGTCGAGCGCGCCAGACGGCAGACTAGCCGGTCGTTTACACAACGGATTCTTCTCTTTCAACGCTCATATCTCAGTCAATTTTGTTCGGATCGACTTGAAATTTTCAGGACATATTCTCAGATACTTATACTTCAAAAAAATGCAATAAAAAAAAATCGATTTTTTCAAAATCGCAAGTGGGGGTAACCCCTTAAGGGGCTATACCAGTGTGAACGCTGAAAATTTGGGTAATTTTCGGGAATTTTTTGGAAGAAAAGTACTCAATTAAATGTTTCGGAAAATTAAGAATATATTTGGCTATATTTGACCTATAGTACATAATTTTTTCGTAGAAAAATATTGAGATCCAAGCGACTTATGCGCTGCCTTCGGAGGCGCCATAAAAAAGTTCCTCCACTGCTGACATGATTCCGGCCGATTGAGTAGCTGAAACCGAAAAAGGAACAAATGGCGTTAAACTGGAAGGTATTTCCTGTACAATGACGTAGGATTTTTGAAAAATATCAAAATCTAACAAAATGGCGTAGTTATGAAAAAAGTCTGTTTTCTTGCCTATAAAATGGTCGTTTTGTTCAATGCCAAATCGTCAATTTTCATCCAATCAAAAATATCCTACGTCATTGTAGAGTAAATATATTCGAGAGTACTCAGTTCAAATTTCAAGTCAATCGGATAACTGCTCTTTGAGTTACAATGTCAGCAAATTTGAAAAATCTCATTTCGAGAAAAAAACGCGTTTGAATATTTAACTATCGATTTTTGTAAGATAAAATGATATAAATGATAATGAAATTCTTGAAAGTATAAACCGTCGAAAAAGGCAAAAAAAAAAACGATTTTTTGAAAGTGTCACACCGGGATAGCCCCTTAAGTTCAAAGTCAAGTCGTAATTGAAGTTCAATTTCAAAGTTATCCTGCAGCCCGAGAAGAAATTTAAAGTCACGATGTAACTCAAATTCAAGTTCGAAGTCAAGCTGTAACTCAAGTTTTCGTTCCGAGTCATGCTGTGACTCAAGTTCAAGTCATGATGTAACTTCAAGTTCAAGTTGGGAATTTAAACTCGATTTTGAGTTCGAGTTTAAACTCAATCGAAATGGTAAATTCATTTTTTATTTGAATTTCGACGCATCCGCAACAATAAACTCAACAATATATGAATAATTGCAAAACAACAGACGCACAATCGGCAATTGCGGCACCTCCGCCGCCCGACCCACCTACCAATACGTACGCCGTTCAAGGGGCAACGAGAACGGAAATACGTGTCGTACGTCAACCCGTACCTTACGCCCTCGGGCCAAATCCTGTGAAAATGCAGTGCCCAACTTGTATGGCAAATATCAAGACGTCAACGGTCTCGCAGAGGCAACCCAGCGCCCACATATGCTGCATTATACTTTGCGTACTTGGGTATGTCAGTTCAACATTTTTCTTGAATTTTTTTTCATGGATTTCGGTCTTAACTTTCGTTGATTCACTCGAATCGAATCTAAACACGAGTTAAACTTGATATTGAATCAAGTTGAGAATAGTTCAAGCTCTTGAAGGTTTGAATCAAGTTGAAAGCTAGGCAAGCTTGAAAGATTTTGCCGAGTTTGTATTTGAATTCGAGTGTCGCGTCGAGCTTTAACTTAGAGTCGAGTTCAAAGTCAAGTTTGAATTTAGAGTCGGGTACGAAGGCAAGTTTCAACTTAGAGTCAAGTTTTAACTCCGATTCAAGTTTCACCTTAGAGTTAAGCATCAACTTAGAGTCAAGTTGATAGTCAATGTTTAACTCCGATTTAAGTTTCATCTTAGAGTTAAGCATCAACTTAGCGTCAAGTGTCAAATTAGCGTTGAGTTACAACTTGTCAAGTTTCGAGTCAACATTGAGCTGACAGTCAAGTCAACTTTGTGCTCAGCGTCGAGTTTCAACTTAGAGTCAAGTTCCAAGTCAACTTTGAGCACAGAGTCAAGTTTCAACTCAGAGTCAAGTTTCAAGTCAACTTTGAGCTCAGAGTCAAGAGTCAAATTATAGTCAAGTTTCGAGCCAATTTTGAGCCGAAAGTCAAGTTTCGAATTAGAGTCGAGTTTCAAGTCAACTTGGCGCTCGGAGTCAAGTTCAAAGTCTAGTTGAAACTTGAAGTGAAGTTGATACTTGAAGTCAAGTTGAACTTGAAGTCAAGTTGAACTTGAAGTGAAGTTGATACTTGAAGTCAAGTTGAACTTGAAGTCAAGTTGAACTTGAAGTCAAGTTGAACCTGAAGTCAAGTTGAACTTGAAGTCAAGTTGAACTTGAAGTCAAGTTTTAACTTGGAGTGAAGTTGAAGATGAAGTCAAGTTTGAACTTGCCGTCAAGTTCGGAGTTGTAGTCAAATTCGTGTGCAGTCGAGATTCAACTAAATTTTGCAACATTGATACAGTTTCGACTTATTAAGGCCTGAGGCCAGATTAGAGGCCGAAAAATACGCTTTTTGGTATTTTTTTTTTTCAGAAAGGCTGCAAAATAAATTGAGATAACAAAAACGGGGGCTTATCATACATGTGACTGTATACAATAATTTTTTTGAAGCGATTAATTACAAAATGGCAGCTATGCAGCGTTTATCTCGAAACTGCATTTTTGAAGTTGGCCGGAAACATATCTCAGACAATTTTCAACCGATTCTCTTGAAACGTTGAATATATCTTACAAAAAAAACATTGTCTATGGTAGTACGTAGGATTTTTTTTACATTGCATAGTTAATTTGTTATTAACGATTTTTAGGCAAATTTTTGGAAAGTAAAGAATTTGCCTAAAAAATCGTCAGATAATTGTTCATAACAAATGAATTATGCAATAGAAAAAAAAATCCTACGTACTTCCATAGACAATGTATTTTTCAAGATATATTTAACATTTCAAGTGAATCGGTTGGAAATTGTCTGAGTTATGTATCCGGTCATCTTAAAAATGCAGTTTTGAGATAAACGCTGCACAGCCGCCATTTTGAAATTAATCGCTTAAAAAAATTATTGTATACAGTCACTGATATGTATGATAAACACCCTTTTTTGTTATCTCGATTTATTTTGTAGTTTTTCTGAAAAAAAATCCCCAGAAAGCCTATTTTTTCGGCTTCTGGAGTGGCCTAACCTCTTAAATCTCAAGTTTCACTCATGTTCGAACTTATTTAAGGGGTTAGGCCACAGTAACGGGTATAACATCATCTGCGAATTAAACCATTTATTTTCGTATGAAAAAGTGATTCACTCATAAAATTAATTACACATCTATTTAGTATAAATATCAAGCTGTTAGAGAATGTATATATTTTTCTTCGATGTACAACATGGCCGGGTACCAATGTTTTCTTTTGTTATCATGTTTGTTTGTTACATTAGAATACCTAGAAAAGTACGTACGGAATTTAAAAAATATTGTTTTATTCAAAAGTTGTAGGTATTTGACCTTAGGAAATGAATTTTCAGTGAAAAATTTCGTTATAACTGCTCATAAACTGCTCATAAAATGAGTAGTTTTCGATTAATCAGAAATTCCGTACGTACTTCTCTGCAAAATGCAATTAGGAACGTAACTTTTAAATTTGAAGTAAATCGAGTGAAAATTGTTGAAGTTATTTGTTATGCCAAATGGAAAAAGCTGTTTTGAGAAGTTTCAAGTAGTCGGCCATTTTGTACATCGAAAGAAAAATATGTATATTTTCTAACAGCTTGATATTCATACTAAATAGATGTGTAATTAATTTTATGAGTGAATAACTTTTTTATACGAAAAAAAATTGTTAAATTCGCACATGATTTTATACTCGGCAATGTGGCTCGGTCTCGATTCAATCTTCGCCTTAGTTCAAGGTCGCACTTGATTCAAACTTGGCTTTGATTCGAGTTTCGACTTGATTCAAGTTCAAACTTGATTCGAACTTGCTCTTGATTCAGCCTCGGACTTGATTCAAACTTGGCTTTGATTCAAGTTCGGACTTGATTCAAGTTCAAACTTGATTCGAAGTTCCTCTTGATTCAGCCTCGGTCTCGATTCAATCTTGGCCTTAGTTCAAGGTCGCACTCGATTCAAACTTGGCTTCGATTCGAGTTTCGACTTGATTCAAGTTCAAACTTGATTCGAACTTGCTCTTGATTCAGCCTCGGACTTGATTCAAACTTGGCCGCGATTCAAGTTCGCACTTGATTCAAACTTGGCTTTGATTCGAGTTCGGACTTGATTCAAGTTCAAACTTGATTCGAAGTTGCTCTTGATTCAGCCTCGTTCTCGATTCAATTTTGGCCTTAGTTCAAGGTCGCACTTGATTCAAACTTGGCTTTGATTCGAGTTTCGACTTGATACAAGTTCAAACTTGATTCGAACTTGCTCTTGATTCAGCCTCGGACTTTATTCAAACTTGGCCGCGATTCAAGTTCGCACTTGATTCAAACTTGGCTTTGATTCGAGTTTGGACTTGATTCAAGTTCAAACTTGATTCGAACTTGCTCTTGATTCAGCCTCGGTCTCGATTCAATTTTGGCCTTAGTTCAAGGTCGCACTTGATTCAAACTTGACTTTGATTCGAGTGTGGACTTGATTCAAGTTCAAACTTGATTCGAAGTTGCTCTTGATTCAGCCTCGGACTTGATTCAAACTTGGCCGCGATTCAAGTTCACACTTGATTCAAGTTCGAGTTTGTATAGATTCGAATTTTGAACTCCATTCAAGAGTTTCTCCTGACCTACATTCACGTTTTCAACTTGACTCAAGTTCAAGCATGACTTCGAACTTGCGTCAAGTTGAAAATCAAGTGTGACGATGTTGCGCAAAACGAACGTTCCCACGTGGATTTGTTCTTTCCAGATGTTGCCTGTGCTCTTGCTTACCATACTGCATGAGCGCTTTCCTGACCGTTCATCACCATTGTCCAGCCTGCAAGGTGTACATCGGCACTTGGAAGGGTTGATCGACGAACCATTTTTTTTTCTACCCCTAGCCCCGCCGACCTTTCTTCCCCGGGCCGCATTTGCGTCTCACCGCCAAGGGCTTCCGTCGTCGCAGCTAAAGAAAGCAACGCGGCGTCAATCCATCGAGAGCCCACTCGAAAAAGCAAAATATTCCAATAACAAAATGATAGGGCTGAGCAAAAAAGGCAAATCGAGTTCCTAGCTCGAGACGATATACGCATTTACCTATATATATTTTTCTTTCTTTATCTTCCGGACGGAAGTCAGGACTTTTTTTCTCAAAGGCAGGGTACGTTTCCTTTTTTATTTTTATTAATATACGATTTTATTGTTCCATTTGCCAAAAAGGGAAAGAAACAAAAGACGATTAGGTTCGTTGCAGACAAGTGAACGATCGCGTTGCGTGCATTTACGGTGAGGTATTTTTTTTTTTGACATATTTTTCTTTACTCTCCATTACGTTAATGGATCGCCAAATATTTACCCTCGCACGTGTCTTCGTCTAGTAGATATTTTGCAAGTCTGTACGATAATATAATAATAATAATAATGATAATAATAATGGTAATTAAAATATATGAAATGTATTGAATAAATATCGTAAGCCGGTATATATTTTCATTGAAAAAACGCTTTCTTTTTATTTGCCTTTTCACTGTGCTTTTTTGAACATTGTGTCCATATGGGTAGGTATATGTGTATATAAGAGTGATGTAAACGAAAATCTATATTTTCGCGCAAATTCTCGTGTTTTTGTAAATTGATCAGTTCTATGCGAATTGGCACAACGGGATATCCTCAAAACTCAACGTTTTTTTGTTTGCTCTCTCTCTCGGCAATCACGGGTTCCTAAGGATTCGTTACCGGCTGTTGGTAAAGAAGAAACCCCGCTTATCATCGGTCGGTAATACAGGAGTATTGCCGACCGATGATAAGAATAGTATTATACGCATACTCGAGGCAAGAAATATTTTTCCGAGTATACATTTATATATCGATGTGAACTTGTTCGATTGAGAAAATTTGACGTGTGGTATAGTGCTTATCGTCGAAAGTTTGTTGGAAAACGCGAGGTGAACGGATCATTGGAGGAAGCACGAAAACAACGATGGCGCTGCGATCGCGCGTGAAATTTGGTAGTGTTTCGGAAGCAATTTTGAGCGATTTGATCACGAATTTCACGTTCGATGTACCTAATTGACGATTTTTATCGATTTCATCGACATTAAGCTTGATAATACTTTGGCTATTTTGTCTTCGGACTTATCCAACGCGATCGGCGTCTTTGATGCGTGTTTCACGTTCCCACCACCGGATAGCGCATTTCCGATTTGTTTCTCCAACGTTCACGCATTTGTTAGTCAGTGATTTACCGACAATCGGCAAATTACCGTCAGTCGGTAAGTTATCGATTCCTGCAGCTCGTAGCGAGCTGAATAAGAATTGGCACGTAATCCAAATAATCCCCGCAACGAGTGACTTTCCTACCGTGTTCCGTATTTCTTACGATTTGAATATTCAACTACGTCTGCTGTTACATTTGATTCGGAGATAGAAAAGAGAACGCGGACCGGTGCCGAAAATCGCTGCACCCGTTTGTCCTTAAGGGGCTATACCAGTGTGACACTTTTAAAAAATCGATTTTTTTGCCTTTTTCAACTGTTTATACTTTCAAGAATATCCTGTAAAAATGTCAAGGCCGTATCTCCAATACTCCCCGAATGGCAGCCTTCTAAAGAGCAACCGCTCGTAGGTATAAAAGGCTATAGTTAAATCTCTAAACGGGTTTTTATCGAAATGAGATTTTTTTAATTTGTTGACATTGTAACTCAAAGAGCAATTATCCGATTGACTTGAAATTTGAACTGAGTACTCTCGAATATATGTACTCTACGATGACGTAGGATATTTTTGATTGGATGAAAATTGACGATTTGGCGTTGAAAAAAAACGACTATTTTATAGGCAAGAAAACAGACTTTTTTTTATAACTACGCCATTTTGTTAGATTTTGATATTTTTCGAAAATCCTGCGTCATTATACAGGAAATACCTTTCAGTCCAACGACATTTTTTTCTTTTTCGGTTTCAGCTACTCAATCGGCCGAAATCGTGTCAGAAGTGGAGGAACTTTTTTTTTTGGCGCCTCCGAAGGCAGCGTTGTTGCTTGGATTTCAATATTTTTCTATGAAACAATTATGTAATGTAGGTCAAATATAGCCAAATATATACTTAATTTTCCGAAACATTTAATTGAGTACTTTTCTACCAAAAAATTCCCAAAAATCACTCAAATTTTCAGCGTTCACACTGGTATAGCCCCTTAATTAGTCTTTCGACAACGGCCGTTGGCTCCTACTAGAGTCTAAACTCGCGTTCAAATTCAATTGCAAACTTCAATACAGATTCGGTTTATACTTGAGCTTGTATGCTATTTCTACTTGAGTACAAACTTCTTCGACTCAAGTACAAACTTAGGCCCGTAAGGCAAGCTGAAACTTTAAATTGATACTCGATTCAAGTGTCACAACGTCTTACTTAACTCAAGTTCTAAAATCATTCGTGATATCTAAGCTCAATATTGAGTCTGAAGTTGAGACTTCACTCGAGTTTGGACTTGATTCTAAAAGTGCAGACTCAACCGCAATTCGAGGTTAACTTTCAGCCGCGATTCAAACCCGAGTACGTGAGTCAAGTTCGAACATTGCACGGATTAAGATTCGAACTTGACTCGCAAAGTGCAAAATTGATTATGATTCCAGTAAAGCTGTCACTCAAAAGTTGAACTCAAGTACTTGATATTCGATTTAGATTTGAACTTGGTGCGCAAAGTGCAAACTTAATTATGACTCGAACTTTCAGTCAAGCGCTGGTGCAAGATTCCGAGTCAAGTTTCGCGCTCGAGATCGGATTCAAGTTAGCGCGAAGTTTAAATTCGCGTCACGATGTAAGTTTTAAGCAACGGCCGTCGTAGGTTCGGTCTTCCGTAGCTGACTCATCGAGTTTCTAAAGCCACATATATATATAAATATCTAAGTTCCAGGAAAGTTCCTCAGGATATTCTCCTTAGGCGGTAAAAATTGTTGTCTCGCGACCGACGAAAGTTCGATGTCGATTGGTTTGGTGTCGTCGTAAAAGGCGGGCGCTTCACCGAGGATCGCGAAAGTTCCGACCAACGATGCGATAATGAATATGTAGAGGAAAAGCCGATCGAGAACCATCGCAACGAAACCCCAGTCTTGATCCTCCTGTCGAATGAATCAAGTATTGAGGTTAACTTGCGTTTTTTTTTGGTTTGTTTGCGGTTCATTTGTACCCACCGCATTAAATTCGTCTTGGCGTTGTATGTGGTGCTGAATGAACATGACATTGTGAAGTGCTTTCTCAAGCTCGAACGGGTACTTCTTTTTCGGTGTGACGTCACTCATTGATTCATCCAAGCCGGACATCACAGTTGGGAGTCCGTTGTAACCCCCCATATTACTGACACCAAGGGTGCTCACGAGAAATCTGTTGTGGGCCGTTGTCGTGTGAAGGCCGTTGCAACCTTAGGATTTCCAACAACAAGCCACAATGTTATACCATCGAGTTAGAGTGCTTCAGTTACGCGATCGAGCTCGTGGTAATCAGGGCCGAACTTGAATCAAGTCCGAATTTTAATTAACTTGAGTCAAGAGTAAGTTCAAATTAATTCCAGTCGAGTCCGAACTCAAATCAACTTGAGTCAAGCCTGGACTTTGAACAAACTGGACGTAAGTTTAGAAACATGATTCAACTCGATTCAAGTTAAAGAGCTTGCGCTAATTTGACGCAGGGCCAGGATTTTCAATAAACTTAACTCAAGCCCACGAGCTTGAATCAACTATACGCATACGCATGTTCAAGAACTTGAATCAACTCGATCCAAGCCTGAACATGAATCCGACTTAGCGCAAGCCTGAATAACTTGAAGCAACGTGACTCAAGTCGGCACTTGAATCAAACTGGCTCACGTAAGATTCTGAATCAACTCGACTCAAGTCAGAACTTAAATCAATTTGCCTCAAGCTTGAATAACTTTACTCAAATCAAAATACTTAAATCAACGGTACCAAAGTCAGAACTTGAATCGACTTGACGTAAGCTTAAACAACTTGACTCAAGTCGGAACTTGAATCAACTTAATTCAAATCAAAACTTGAATCAACTTGACTCAAAACAAAACTTGAATCAACTTGACTAAAGTCAAAACGTCAATCAACTTGACGCAAATCAAAACTTGAATCAAATTGACTCAAAACAATACTTGAATAAACTTGACTCAAGTCAAAACTTGAATAAACTTGATTCAAGTGAAACTTGAATCGACTTGGCGTAAGCCTAAACAACTTGACTCAAGTCAGAACTTCAATCAACTTGACTCAAATCAAAACTTGAATCAACTTGACTAAAGTCAAAACTTCAATCAACTTGACGTAAATCAAAACTTGAATCAACTTGACTCAAAACAAAACTTGAATCAACTTGACTCAAAACAAAACTTGAATCAACTTGACTCAAGTCAAAACTTGACTCAAGTGAAACTTGAATCGACTTGGCGTAAGCCTAAACAACTTGACTCAAGTCAGAACTTCAATCAACTTGACTCAAATCAAAACTTGAATCAACTTGACTTAAGTCAAAACTGGAATAAACTTGACCCTAGTCACAACTTCAATCAACTTGACTCAAAACAAAACTTGAATCAACTTGACTCAAGTCAAAACGTAAACAAACTTAACTCAAGTGAAACTTGAATCAAGTGAATCTTGAATCAAGTGAAACTTGAATCAACTTGACTCAAGTCAGAACTTGAATAAACTTTACTTGAGATCCAGACGCGAAGCTTTCGAATGAAATTTGGAAAAATTTTCGCCGTTTTATTTGGAATGAAACGGCGTTTCGCGAAGTCGCGTTCTTCGCACTACTGACCGTCAATTCTCTGTCGTCTGCCGGACTCCGGCGACGAGACCAGGGACTGCGATTGCACGGCGGCTGTGATGGCCGCGTCGAATTTGCTCTTCTTGCTGCCGGTTCGTCCTCTCCCGTGTATCTTGTGGGCGGCGAGATCGTTCAGCAGATCATCCGGTACCCTCATCAGCAACAATTTTGGCAATCGTCTGATGAACACTTTGCGCACCCAAGGGGCCATTTTATGGGTGCTCGGCTTTCGATAGTGAACGTTTAATATTATGATGGTAATTACGACCGAAAGAGCGACGAGTACCATAGTGAAGAGGAGATATTTGCCGAGTAGCGGTAAGGCGAGGGAAGTAGACGGTATTATTTCGGATATGAGGAGGAAGAACATCGTTTGGGAGAGCAATATATTGATGCAGAGGGCGATCTTCTCGCCCGAATCGGCCGGCAAGTAAAACGCCAATACCGACAGGTACGAGATACTGACGCAGGGCACGATCAGATTGACGGTATAGAAAAGGGTCTTTCGGCGAAGGGTTATGTTGAAAAAAATATCGGGATAGGGCTGCGCGCAGCAGGGATAGTATCGCTCGTGACGCTCAGCTGGTACGCTCAATATGTCCCACTCGACGCTCGGATAATACTCGCGCAGATCCATACCCAGCTCCACGTTGTTGTTACCCATGTGCTGGTTTATGTGCTTCAGATCGATCTGTGCGCCGGACGAGAATGAGAATAAGAAGAACGTCAATCCGTGATTCTTAGTATCGTTATATGAGCTTTAAGGGGCTATACCAGTGTGACACTTGAAAAAAATCGATCCCTTTTTGCCTTTTTCGACAGTTTATTCTTTCAAGAATATCCTGTAAAATTTCAAGGCCGTATCTCTAATCATTTTATCTTGCAAAATCCGAGAGTTAAATCTTTAAACGCGTTTTTCTCGAAATGAGATTTTTCAAATTTGCTGACATTGTAACTCAAAGAGCAATTATCCGATTGACTTGAAATTTGAACTGAGTACTCTTGAATATATTTACTCTACAATGACGTAGGATATTTTTGATTGGATGAAACAAGAAAACAGACTTTTTTCATAACTACGCCATTTTGTTAGATTTTGATATTTTTCGAAAAACCTACGCCATTGTACAGGAAATACCTTCCAGTTTAACGACATTTTTTCCCTTTTCGGTTTCAGCTACTCAATCGGCCGGAATCATGCCAGCAGTAAAGGAACTTTTTTTTTGGCGCCTCCGAAGGCAGCGCATAAGTCACTTGGATCTCAATATTCTTCTATGAAAAAAATTATGTAATATAGGTCAAATATAGCCAAATATATTCTTAATTTTCCGAAACATTTAATTGAGCACTTCTCTTCCAAAAAATTCCCGAAAATCACCCTTAAGGGGGGAGATACCTGTAGGCGAGGGAAAAATTTGCCGATTTTCATGATTTTTATTTAAAAGGAAAGATTGCTCCACCATTTTTGAGGCTCATGGTATTTTTTAAAATCAATCATTGAATATGGCTGAAGTATGGCACGGTCTTCTAAACTGCATTTTCAACACTGGCATGACGTATACGTGAAAAAACTAATGGACCGAGTCTGATGAAATTTGGTATGAATCTTCCTAACCATATCATCTAAAACATGACCATAAATATTGTTGAACATTTAGACTAATAAAGGTATTTTTTATTGCAAAGTGTGGTCATTTTGTTTTGGAAAAGTAAATCTTTTTTTTTTTTCAAAGCGTACCATTTCATCGATTGTCAACATTTTTCAGTTTTTCTTGGTTCATATTTTGCGTATGATTGTTAAGGGAGACTTTGTCCTTGAAATCGGCGGGAGATGTTAGCGGCTCAACATGAGCAGCTAGAAGAAGAGGAGGGATGCCTCTATGGACCAGGCATTGCCGATTAGCGGTAATTATAAACACATTTGTGTAAACACATTACAAAACTTTAAACGCGTTTTTCTCGAAAACACGTTTTTAAAAATGGCTGACATTCTCCTGACCGCTGTAATTAACATATCGACCTGAAATTTGGAGAGCATACTCAGAAAATATGTCTTCACGGAATGACGGATCGTTTTTTCGATAGATACATTTTTGCATTTATTATTTATCTTTTTATGCGAAAAAAACGCGAAAATTCGATTTTTTTTTAAATTGCCGCCATTTTCCGAAATTTGTACTAAAAGAAAAACCCATCCGTCATTCCATGACCAAAGGGTCACAGATTGATAATATGCTTTGAATTTGTGTTTCGGATCAACAGTGATGTCGGCCGTTTACCTCCCGCGATTTGAGGACCTGTTTTCGCGGAGCTGCAACGGCCGCCATTTTGGTTTTTTTTTTTCAAAAAAAAATTTTTTTAACGTTCTGTATATCACGAATAAAAGCAAGAAAAAAACCGCACTCAAAAAGCTTTACTCGTTTCCTTAAAAAAAAATAAAATGTAAACACCTGAAATATGGCACTCCAAGGACAAAGTCTCCGTTAAGGCGGTCATCCCATGTCATCCCAGAAGCTCAAAATATCGAAATCAAATGCGAAAAACCAAAAGCAGATGACTTTTATCTCGAAAATCGTGGGACTTTGACTAAACTGAAATTCCAGCATATAGTAGGACATTATCTGACCTATCGACATCTGTAGGATTATCCATTTATAACGGGACACCCTGCATGTATATTTATATATACAGGGCGAGGCACATAAAGTGTTACAGAGCGATAGCACTCAAACTATTGATCATATCCAAAAATGTTTCAGACAAAAATGTCAGTGTTCGAGAAACCGAAGCTACGTCAAGGTCAACTCCACTTTTTAAAATGGAATAATACATTTTTTCTTCAACCATCTTGTGGAGCACCTCAAGCCGCATAAAAAACATTAGGGGGGTCAAAGTCGTTCAAGGTTATTCAAGGTCAGTCTCGATCATACGAATCTAAATATCTCGGATCACTATCAAATATCTGGTAGTTATCCGAAATATTTAGTTTTGTATTTCATTTTAATAGGTGACCTTGAATGACCTTGAACGACTTTAACTGATTAAGTTTTCTATGCGGCTTGAGATGCTCCAGAAGATGGTTGAAGAAAAAATGTACCATTCCATTTGAAAAAGTGGAGTTGACCTTGACGTAGCTTCAGTGCCTCCGCCGATAAAAAAAATAGGGTGGTTCAGTATGACGGCCTTCTCGAACACTGAAACTTTTGTCCTGTATATATATATATATATATATATACACACACACACACACATACATATATATATATGTATATATATGTGTATATATGTATATATATATATATATATATATATATATATATATATATATATATATATATATATACACAACACGTCATAATTCACGTCCC
This sequence comes from Ophion ellenae, assembly GCA_963210295.1. Lineage (NCBI taxonomy): Eukaryota > Metazoa > Arthropoda > Insecta > Hymenoptera > Ichneumonidae > Ophion > Ophion ellenae. Next base: position 2,381,516 of record OY723397.1, on the reverse strand, counting down.
AAAATGACATACCTGAAACCCATCGTAGGTCCAAGAGCCAAATTTCATAAAGCACGTTTGCTGATCGAACGGAAAGTAACGAACGTCGATTTCGCACGATGACTTAAATATAGCCGGTGGCGTCCATAAAACTTTTCCCGTGTGATGAAGAATCGCCTTCGTCATCGTCGTTACTCCGTACTCGCCATCGGCACTGAAAACATTTTTTATCATTTTTCAATCGCTGTTGTATCGTACGAAAAAAAAACAATTTACAAAAATAATTAAAACTAATTATTGAAAATATAATTCAAAGACCACAAGCATGTAACGGAGTGATTATGGTGAAAAAAATAATTGTTAGTTGATAGTTTCGTAAATTAGAGACTTTGTGTTTATTTTTGTTTATTAATTGAGCGGCCTATTTCGGTTTCCGGTATTTTTTTGTTTCATTTATTGTCCGTCTTTCGTGGTCAATTTTTTGGTCCTCACTTGTTGTAGAGCACAATATCCGGGAGCCATATGTGCTCGCTGGGCACATAAAGTTCGGTCACCCCACCGTACTCCGAAGGATCCCACTGGAATTTGTGGTCCTGCCATTCCTGTATTTTTGTTGTTGAATTTTCGTTATATAATTTATTTGGGTTAATTGAAGGTAATTGGGACGGTGGACAAAAATAAAGGTCGCGACTCACGTGCTCTAGCCACACGTTGGTCGTCAGAATTTGATCTTTGAGATTCTGGGGAACAGAAAACATCGATTAGAAAATAATTACTCTCTGGATTAATTGGGAGGTGACGGAAAAAAGAGAAGAAATTCCTTCAGATTTTAAATTTAAGAAGGCTCTTAAATTAAATAATTGCTTTTTTTACGAATTGTGAGAATGGACATTTATTTTTATTTCTCAAATATCAATTGCTGCAATTTTTTATTTGAGCAGGCTTTTTAATGGAATAATTTTTTTTTACGAATCAGGAAAAGGAACATTGTTTTTACTTATGAAATATCAATTCCTGCAATTGTTTATTTCAGCAGGCTTTTGAAATGAATAATTGATTTTTTTTTACGAATTATGAGAACGGATTTTTACGAATTATGAGAAGGATTTTTTATTTCTCGCATTTTTCAATTTTATTTTAAACAAGGGCTGAAAATGTTAAATCTTCAAATATAATTCGAGAATTTGAGGTTCGAAGAAATTTGCTTGGAGAATAATTGTTAAGTACGTAGGGAATAATGGAAAAATGTAAAATTGTTGAATACGAAAAAGGAAAAATGGATTTTTCTTCACTCACAAGATCGATGAGCTGGGACAGTCGAAGTCCCAGCTTGACGACGACCGTGTCCGTATTGTTGGTTACCGGCCTTATCAGTCGATTGTAATTCGACAACAAATCGTCGTAGAGCCTTTTTGCGTCGGGATTAGCGTTGCACAAACCGGAAAACGACGCGAGTATCCAAAAAATCACTAGACCCAACATTTCGTGTAGCCTTTTAGTCCTCTCTCGGTTTCCGAATGGAAAATGGTTTTTTCGTATCTAAGACATCCTGGGAGAGATAGAAAGAGATAGGGATACGAGTTTTTAAAAACGAATCAAGTAATCACATGTAACATTTTTGGAAATACAATTAATACTTCAAAATAAAAATAACAAATAATGTAAAAATTCATAGAAAATATAAGTAAAAAATCAGTAAAATTCAACACAATACAAAATGAACAAAAATATATAAAAGTATTTGAATGAAAATTTAAAATAATTTTCAATAAAGTAAAAAATTAAAAAAATTTATTCGGAAATAATAAAAAATTAAAAACAATACGAGATAATCCGAAAATATCCAAATCATTTCACCTGTACATTTTTGGAGCAAAAATATCACTGGGACTAGACCAAAATATGGACGAATTAATGAGAAATAAAATTACGTTGCAACTGGAATAGGCTGCAAGCAATAGAGGCCGAATTTAGGCTTTGCTCGATCGAAGCATTCTCCGAATGCAGTTGAGATTAATCGAAAATCATGCTCCCCAAAATTGATGCCAAAATTCACAACGGAATAAAATAAATTAGAATAAAATTTATTAAAAAATGGGCAATTATCTGAACATGAGTTTTCATCTCGAATTAACTTCGCGTTGTCGAATCTTCGGTTATTCTCTCAATTCCAACTCCGAAAAAATAATGAATTAAGCAAACAAACGAGAGCAAAAAATCAGCGATCAACCAATAGATAAACGATGAAGAAAAAATTGACTTGAAAGAAAAAAATCCTAAAATTATTTAAAAAGTAAAAATTGAACTTACAGTATCGAGGATTCCCGGAGACTTTCAAAGTTCCATCGCGACTCGCGTCACGCGTCCGAAAATCGGGCAACCCGCGTCCGAAAAAATTTCGCAGCATCCCAAGCGTTACGAGGCGCAATCTCGTCAAGTTCAATTCACTTTGGGTAGTTAATTTCCCACATTCTTCTTCTCATTCCCCCTCTCTCGTCGACGAATTTTGTTTTTTTTTTTCCAAAATCAAGTTTTTCTCGATTTATACGAATCCTCTTAGCCCCTATTCCGCCCCTGGGCGGACGCAAGCAAAATTCTCCTCTTCGAATTGATCGAGCGAAAAAAACCGGTGGCTTTTTTTTTAATTATCGAGCCACGTCTACCGAAACAGAGATTTATTTGAGGGAAGTGACGTCGTACGACGCTGGTTGGTGGACCACTGGCTCGTAGAAGTTGACGGGGTTGACAGACCCCTCGGGATCGCCGGTACACAGGAGCGGAGGGAAATCACGAAGAAGGGGTGACGGAGGGGCGGGGAGGGGGGGGGGCGAGAGAAGGGATGGTCCAGAAGTAAGGGATGATCGATATTGCGACTGCGCTCAAACATCCGAACTACGTTCACGTACCCTCTGCATCGAAATACACACCGCGCGAGAGAGAGAGGGGGGAGGGAGAGGGAGAGGGAGAGAGAGAGAGAGAGAGAGAGAGAGAGAGAGAGAGAGAGAGAGAGAGAGAGAGAGAGAGAGAGAGAGAGAGAGAGAGAGAGAGGGGGGGGGGGGGAGGGAGGGGGGAGACTGAAAAATAAAAAATAAGAAGGTATCTCTGGAGATCCAAAATGAAAAGACATCGCGGATTCAATAGGCGCAGACGCGGAATATGCATGGGAAAATAAAAAATTAAAATATTGTCTGCGTTTAAGGGGTTAGGCCACTCTAGCCGAAAAAATAGGCTTTTTGGGGATTTTTTTTTCAGGAAAACTACAAAATAAATCGAGATGACAAAAAAGGGTGTTTATTATACATATCAGTAACTGTGTACAATAATTTTATTGAAGCGATTAATTTCAAAATGGCGGCTGTGCAGCGATTATCTCAAAACTGCATTTTTTAAGTTGGCCGGAAACATAACTCAGACAATTTTCAACCGGTTCCCTTGAAATGTTGAATTTATCTTGATAAATACATTGCCTCTGGAAGTACGTAGGATTTTTTTTTATATTGTATAGTTAATTTGTTATTGACAATTATCTGACGATGTTATAGGCAAGTTTTTGGAATGTGAAAAATTTGCCTAATACTATACTATATTATATAATAATATTGTATAAACATAACTATTTAATGTAAGACTACTAATATAGAATAATAGAACTATTTAATATAGAATAATAACTACTAATACCCAATAATAATAACAATAGTGTATAAGATGATGATAATAATATTCGTAGGATATTATTATTATTATTATTATGACTATCATGAAAATAATGACAATGTTAATAATGAAAGAATAATAATAACAACGAAAATAAGTCAAAGAATTGGGAGAATACACAATGGTATTCAAGGGACTCAACGCAGTAGGCTGAAAACTACGCGAATTAGTTTATCAAATATATATAAACTAGTAGTCGTAGGCATGCAATGGACGGACGAGCACTTTTTAGGCAAACTTAAGGGGCTATACCGGTGTGACACTGTCAACAAATCGATTTTTTTTCGGCCGTTTATACTTTCAAGAATGTCCTGTAAAAATGTCAAGGTCGTATCTCTAGTCATTTTATCTTGCAAAAATCGATAGTTAAATCTGTAAACGCGTTTTTCTCGGAATGAGATTTTTCAAATTTGCCGACAATGTAACTCAAAGAGCAATTATCCGATTGACTTGAAATTTGAACTGAGTACTGTTGAATATATTTACTCTACTATAACGTAGGATATTTTTGATTGGATGAAAATTGAGGATTTGGTATTGAAAAAAACGACCATTTTATAGGCAAGAAAACAGACTTTTTTTTCATAACTACGCCATTTTGTTAGATTTTGATATTTTTCGAAAATCCTACATCGTTGTACAGGAAATACCTTCCAGTTTGACGACATTTTTTCCTTTTTCGGTTTCAGCTACTCAATCGGCCGGAATCATGTCAGCAGTGGAGGAACTTTTTTTTTGGCGCCTCCGAAAGCAGCGCATTAGTCGCTTGGATCTCAATATTTTTCTATGAAAAAATTATGTAATATAGGTCAAATATAGCCAAATATATTCTTAAGTTTCCGAAACATTTAAGGGAGACTTTATCCTTGAAGTTAGCGGGACATGTTAGCGGCTCAACATGAGCAGCTAGAAGAAGAGGAGGGATGCCTCTATGGACAGGCATTGCCGATTAGCGGTAATTATAAACACATTTGTGTAAACACATTACAAAAATTTAAACGCGTTTTTCTCGAAAACACGTTTTTAAAAATGGCTGACATTCTCCTGACCGCTGTAATTAACATATCGACCTGAAATTTGGAGAGCATACTCAGAAAATATGTCTTCACGGAATGACGGATCGTTTTTTCAATAGATACATTTTTGCATTTATTATTTATCTTTTTATGCGAAAAAAAACGCGAAAATTCGATTTTTTTTAAATTGCCGCCATTTTCCGACATTTGTACTAAACGAAAAACCCATCCGTCATTCCATGACCAAAGGGTCACTGATTGATAATATGCTTTGAATTTGTGTTTCAGATCAACAAAGAGGGGGCAATGATGTCAGCCGTTTACCTCCCGCGATTTGAGGACCTGTTTTCGCGGAGCTGCAACGGCCGCCATTTTGGTTTTTTTTTTCAAAAAAAAAAATTTGTTAACGTTCTGTATATCATGAATAAAAGCAAGAAAAAAACCGCACTCAAAAAGCTTAACTCGTTTCCTTTAAAAAAAATAAAATGTAAACACCTGAAATATGGCACTCCAAGGACAGTCTCCGTTAATTGAGTACTTTTCTTCCAAACATTCCCGAAAGTCACCCAAATGTTCAGCGTTCGCACTGGTATAGCCCCTTAACGTGATATAGTGCTAGTAGTTATAGTCTTTCATATAATTTATTGAAAATGCAAAAATGTAAAAAACAATGTACTGAACACTAAGCTGGTTAATGTCATAGCAATCGCACGACACGTGGAATAAATAAATCTGGCAATAACGACAATATCATGTAGTTATTGTTATTATTATTGTTATCATTAAAAATAATAATCACTGTCACTACAATTAAGATAACAATAATGTTGTTGATTATAATAATAAGCCTGCTCACACTACTGGTAACATATTATTACTATTATCCTTGTTATTGTTAACAACAGTAGAAATCATTATAATAACGATAAGAACATGAGCGACAACAGCATTAATAATAATAATAATTATTATTTAAAAACTCAAAGCGCAGTGAAAAAAACTTTTTACGATGTTCTGAAAAAAAAAGGATCTCGGTATGTGAATATTGATTTTTTTGTCTTGTGAAATTGTTGGTTGATTTTGCGGTGAATGTTCGTTGTAAAATGAGCAAAAACCCGGCACGAAAAATTCCGTAATAGCGTATATGCGGAGGGAAAAGAAACTGAAGGGGGGCAGCAAATTTTCTGCAAACGAAGAATTGAGCGAATAAGTTGGCCATCTCGTATCTGGGGTTCCTTAAAAAAAATGTGTAGACGTCTCAGGTCCGTTTCCGGTTGAGAGGCAAGAGGAGTAAAGAAAACCCTCCCCTAGTGCGCTAGTGAACCTTTGGCGAATTCGCGGGGATTAATTATTTCGCGTGCCCGGACTGTGATAACCCCCCCCCCCGTCGCCCTCGCGCGTCTGAAACCCTCGTTCACCCATCTTGGTCTTTCTTGAAGCGGCGAACGATCCGTTGGTCGAGCTTCGTTGGGATTTTTACGTCGTCAGTTCCGGTCCAGTGAAACGAAAAAAAAAACGCGCTCGTTATCTCGAAACTACCCCCGGGGGATTCGCTATGTGAATAAGTCCAGTTTATGTTGGAGGTGCGTTCCTTTCGATCGGGCGAAAATGATCGTCGAACTTCGTGTGAGTGACGACATAAAAGTGGTTATTCTGGCGCCGCCATATCGAGTCTCGATGTTTAGGGCTGGAAGTTTCAAGGGATGGGGGTGGGGGTTGATCGAAACCGGATGCAAAATTTTGATGGACTCGAATGACTGTGATTGTTCGGTCTTTTAGGTTCATCTTAATCTTGCGTCAAGTTGCAGATCGAGGATCAACATCTAGCATCTTCATCGGATGCTAAATATTGATCGAATCAGCGTGGTGCATTTGATTGCGTTTATCTTAATTTTAGTCAGAAATCGAGATAGTAGATTTGTATCTTGATTTTGAAAATAAAGATAGAAGATTTCGATGCTTATCTTGAAGATGAAGATAGATTTTGATGCTCATCTTGAAGATAAAGATAGAAGATTGTGATGTTCATCTCGAAGATCAAGATAGAAGATTTTGATGCTCATCTTGGCGATAAAGTCAGAAGATTTCGATGTTCATATTGGCGATAAAGTCAGAAGATTTCGATGTTCATCTTGGAGATAAAGATAGAAGATTTCGATGTTCATCTTGGAGATAAAGATAGAAGATCTTGATGCTCATTTCGAAGATAAAGAAGGAAGATTTCGATGCTCATCATGACGATGAAGCCAGAAGATTACGGTGTTCATCTTGGAGATAAGGATAGAAGATCTTGATGCTCATCTTGAAGATAAAGATAGAAGATTTCGATGTTTATCTTGAAGATGAAGATAGAAGATTTCGATCATCATTTCGAAGATAAAGATAGAAGATATTGATGCTCATCTTGGAGACAAAGATAGAAGATCTTGATGCTCATCTTGAAGATAAAGATAGAAGATTTCGATACTCATCATGGCGATGATGCCAGAAGATTACGATGTTCATCTTGGAGATAAAGATAGAAGATCTTGATGCTCATCTTAAAGATGAAGATAGAAGATTTCGATCATCATTTCGAAGATAAAGATAGAACATTTTCATATTCATCTTCAAGAAGACAAAGATTTAGCATCTTAATCTGATCGAATTATATAATGGTGGTTGTTCGTTTACTTTAGTTCGTTTAGGTCAGTCTTGAACCTGCTCAAAGTTTTTGACTCTCATCTCCAGTTTGATGATCAAAAACCAAGATTCAGCATCTTAATATGGCATTGAATCTCAATCAAATTGAATCACTTTTTCGGTAATTTTTCATCTTGCTGACTCAAGTTAAGTTTAAGATTGACGATGTCCATCGTTATCTTAAATGTGCCGACTGAAGATCAAGCTTTAACGTCTGTGTCTGATGTCTTCATGGAGTGAATGCAAACATCTCCGAAAGTTCGTGCACTTGGCACGATTGGGCAGGTGGAACCCATCAACTTCAGGTAGGCTGCTGATCAAAAGGTACCCAACTGGATCCTTCTGACTCAGTCCGAATGGGCCAGCCCCAAGCCGCGGCAGGTTTGCGGGAACCTTTTCGGCCTAAGAGCTGGATGCCGGTGGGCTAATTAACTTGGTTGTTATCAGCGTTTTTTGTGGTTTGATATCTGCCTCGGCAAGCCCGATAATCCGCAAAGAGGAACCAGAGTTACGTTGAAGGCTGTAATAGACGAAGGTTCCGAAGTTAAGGGGAGTACGGGGGGTTGAAAGCAGAGCGAGTAAAACTCCAGCAAGATAAGCCGGAATCCCATTATAGTCGGTTGTTGATGCTGCCGCGAAATAGTCCGGCATTTGCAAGTTTGCAACCGACTTGGAAGAGGAAGGAGGCAGGGTAACGTTAATGGCCGCGATTTCGCTAGTTTAAATGAGAGTTCGCGCTCCATAATTTATCGTGTGTCTACTTTCCCCACTTCACAGCTTCGGCGTTCTTACCTTTTTTCTCCCGTAGCTTGCCCCGCGTCCTCTCGCCTTTCGATCTAACCAACCGAGTCCGCAAACCCTTCCTCATCAACCCCGCTGAAATTCCGTTCCTCAATTCCGGCTGGGTGCCTCCATGGCCGGGTACGCAGTGATTACTCAGCCGCGTTTCCGCATGTCTGCCTCATTTGAGATTTCACCGAGTCCATCGGACAAGGAATGTCCTTAGGTGAGCACTGATATCCGGTTGGGGATTTTCCTCATTACAGCGAGGATCAAAGAAAAATATCCAGCTCCTCCAACGACGTTTAGCCAATGGATCATCAATGATTGCCCTGCTATGAAGCGACCACTTTCCCAAGAACTGACATTTAGCATGGTTAATAACTGCTATCAAGATGCTGAATCAAAATCAAGATGCTAGAGTTACGTTTAGCATCTTGATCGGATGCTGAATTTTTATCGAATATAGGCAGCGTGGCGCATTTGATTGCGTTTATCTTGAATGTAGTCAGAGATCGAGATAGTAGATTTGGATCCTGATCTTGAAGATGAAGATAGAAGATTTCGGTGCTTTCGTTGAAGACAAAGATAGATTTTGATGCTCATCTTGAAGATAGAGATAGAAGATTTTGATGTTCACCATGGAGATAGAGATGGAATATCTTGATGCTCAATTTGAAGATATAGATAGAAGATTTCGATGTTTATCTTGGAGATAAAGATAGATCTTGATGCTCATCTCGAAGATGAGGATAGAATATTTCTATGTTTATCTTGAGGATGGAGAGAGAAGATTTTGATGCTCATCTTTAAGACAAAGGTAGAAGATTTCGATGTTCATCTTGAAGCTAAAGATAGAAGATCTTGATGCTCATTTTGAAGATGACGATAGAAGATTTCGAAGTTCATCTTGGAGATAAAGATGGTATATCTTGATGCTCAATTTGAAGATATAGACAGAAGATTTCGATTATCACCTCGAAGATAAAGATAGAAGATTTCGATGTTCATCTTAGAGATCAAGATAGAAGATCTTGATACTCATCTCGAAGATGAAGACAGAAGACCTCGATGTTTATCTTGAAGATGAAGAGAGAGAATTTTGACGCTCATCTTGAAGACAAAGATAGAAGATTTCGATGTTCATCTTGGAGATGAAGATGGAATATCTTGATGCTCAATTTGAAGATATAGACAGAAGATTTCGATTATCACCTTGAAGATGAAGATAGAAGATTTCGATGTTCATTTTGGAGATAAAGATGGAATATCTTGATTCTCAATTGAAAGATATAGATAGAAGATTTCGATGTTTATCTTGGAGATAAAGATAGATCTTGATGCTCATCTCGAAGATGAGGATAGAATATTTCTATGTTTATCTTGAGGATGGAGAGAGAAGATTTTGATGCTCATCTTTAAGACAAAGGTAGAAGATTTCGATGTTCATCTTGAAGCTAACGATAGAAGATCTTGATGCTCATTTTGAAGATGACGATAGAAGATTTCGAAGTTCATCTTGGAGATAAAGATGGTATATCTTGATGCTCAATTTGAAGATATAGACAGAAGATTTCGATTATCACCTCGAAGATAAAGATAGAAGATTTCGATGTTCATCTTAGAGATCAAGATAGAAGATCTTGATACTCATCTCGAAGATGAAGACAGAAGACCTCGATGTTTATCTTGAAGATGAAGAGAGAGAATTTTGACGCTCATCTTGAAGACAAAGATAGAAGATTTCGATGTTCATCTTGGAGATGAAGATGGAATATCTTGATGCTCAATTTGAAGATATAGACAGAAGATTTCGATTATCACCTCAAAGATAAAGATAGAAGATTTCGATGTTCATCTTGGAGATAAAAACAGAAGATCTTGATGCTCATCTCGAAAATGAAGATAGAAGATCTCGATGTTTATCTTGAAGATGAAGAGAGAAGATTTTGATGCTCACCTTGAAGACAAAAATATAAGATATCGATGTTCATCTTGGAGCTAAATATAGAAGATCTTGATGCTTATTTTGAATATGAAAATAGAAGATTTTGATTATCACCTCGAAGATAATACATTTTGGTATTCATCTCCACGAAGCTGAAGCTTTAGCATCTTTATCTGATCGAATTGTATAATGTTGTTCGTTTGCTTTGGTTTGCTGAAACCCTCGTTCACCCATGGTACGGAGGAGTTCCGTAATGGATGATTCCTTTGATTTAGCATCTTAACACGTTTCAGATCAAGGCCAACTCAGGCAGATAATCAGGTAAATTCAGGTTAGTCACGAAAGGCACCCCACCAGGATTCCAATGATTGTAGTGCATCAAGCGCCAAATTCCCAGGATCAGATCAATGATCACACGGATTCCAGGATGGTTAGCCATTAAAGAAGTCCACCCAATAGACATGATTCCAGCATCAAGGATTACCATCCTAGGATCTCAAGTCATCTGATGCATCCGCTCAAAGGGTCGTCAATGATGGTGCTATATCAAGCACATTGGTCCCAAGATAAAAACGATGCCTATATTGCCAAACTGGTCCTGCCAATTGGACACCAACCGCTGTCCCGCATCAAAGGCTGACACCCAAAGAACCTCACGTCAAAATGAACTCGGAGATCGAGCATTGGACCCACTCCAAAACAGGGAACAACTGGAGCATTATCGTACGATCCCAGGCGCCTTGTACGTGTTGGACAGGTTATTGCGGTATAACATTCAGGGTCTGATGGAGTCACGAAGAGCGTTATTTTCACCTGCAAGCTCTTGTTATCACAGCACTAAAACACTTCCACCCTGTCTCTCTCTCCTTCATCGTTGACCCAAACTTTGCCAATGGGAAAACGAGCCAGTGTGAGTGGTCTCTATTTTACTTTTACGAGTTCGGCGATAGCTGGAGTACCGTGAGAAGTGGCCTCTCAGATTGTATACCCCCTGCGTATATTCGATACATTTTTATCCGGCTGCTGAAGGGGTAGGAAAGGAGAGGGAGGCGTGGAAAGTGGGAGGTGATGGTGGAGGGGGTTTGAACTCCGTTTACTTCGGGATAGTGAGGGTCGGCAGGATGCTAGGGTCGAATAGAAGTGGAGCGTCAACAAGGCAGACATCGTCGCCAGCCTGAAGGGTGAAGGGCATCGACAGTGGATATGCACAAGCTTCTCACACAAAACGATTGGAAGAGACAACCATTGTTGATATGGATACAGTTGCATCTCGATTAATGTTCGCACCCTTTTCTTCCAAACTACCCTTTCCAGTTGTCAATGATTCTTGGCCACCCACTTCAACCCCCTCTCCAGTATTTGCTCCAGGCCAGTTTCTCCGGATTTTCGCTCGTTAAGGCCTTAGGCCACTCTAGAGGCCGAAAAATAGGCTTTTTGGGGGATTTTTTTTTAGAAAAACTACAACATAAATCGAGATTACAAAAAGGGTGTTTATCATACATATCAGTGACTGTATACAATCATTTGTTTGAAGCGATTAATTTCAAAATGGCGGCTGTGCAGCGTTTTTGCGATGACGTCTCCGTTTTTCCAGCATCCACGGCCGGACTAACAGCTCCCGTATTTTTGGATTATAATGAGCCAATGATTTTTTTTTGATTATATATAATGACTGCTATGGAAGTACGTAGGATTTTTTCGGTATATTGATTTTTCGCCAAATGGCGCACTTCCAAAGTGGAAAGTGAAAAATGTGCCTAAAAAATCGTCAGGCAATTGTTAACAACTAATGAACTATGCAATATAAAAAAAAATCCTACGTACTTCCATAGACAATGTATTTTTCAAGATATGTTCAACATTTCAAGTGAATCGGTTGGAAATTATCTGAGTTATGTTTCCGGCCAACATAAAAAATGCGGTTTTGAGATAAACGCGTTTGAAGTTTTGAGTAGTGAGCTGCGGACCAGGCGGCCTTGTACTAAAATTCGAAAACCGAGTACTTACAGATTTTTCCCGGCCATATTCTTTTGGGACATCATTTTTGAGGTGATGTCCCAATCACCTCAAACTGATCCCCTATCAATGATGATAGGGGATGAGTAAAAAAATTGATTTTTCGAAAACTCTAGAGTGGCCTGACCCCTTAAGGGGGACTTTGTCCTTGAAATCGGCGGGAGATGTTAGCGGCTCAACATGAGCAGCTAGAAGAAGAGGAGGGATGCCTCTATGGATCAGGCATTGCCGATTAGCGGTAATTATAAACACATTTGTGTAAACACATTACAAAACTTTAAACGCGTTTTTCTCGGAAACACGTTTTTAAAAATGGCTGACATTCTCCTGACCGCTGTAATTAACATATCGACCTGAAATTTGGAGAGCATACTCAGAAAATATGTCTTCACGGAATGACGGATCGTTTTTTCGATAGATACATTTTTGCATTTATTATTTATCTTTTTATGCGAAAAAAAAACGCGAAAATTCGATTTTTTTTTTAATTGCCGCCATTTTCCGAAATTTGTACTAAACGAAAAACCCATCCATCATTCCATGACCAAAGGGTCACAGATCGATAATATGCTTTGAATTTGTGTTTCAGATCAACAAAGACGGGGCAGTGATGTCAGCCGTTGCCTCCCGCGATTTGAGGACCTGTTTTCGCGGAGCTGCAACGGCCGCCATTTTGGTTTTTTTTTTCAAAAAAAATTTTTTTTAACGTTCTGTATATCATGAATAAAAGCACGAAAAAAACCGCACTCAAAAAGCTTTACTCGTTTCCTTTAAAAAAAATAAAATGTAAACACCTGAAATATGGCACTCCAAGGACAAAGTCTCCGTTAATCGAACTTAAACTGTATTCAGGTTTTCTCTATCCTAGCCGCCAGGCGAACGATGTTTGTCCATCGTTCCGAGTGGAAACGGCAGGGAATAAAAGCGGTACAAAAGCACACTATGGTAAACGGGGGGGGGGGGGGGGGGGTGGAAAATGTGGGAGGAAAGAGGGAAAGTGGGTCGGTTGGGGAACAAAAGAAAATATATATAATAAAATACAATCGGAAACGAATGGGTTGCAGTCAAAAGGTTATCGAAGGGCAATCTTTTACTGAGCTTGATGAAGGGTAGAATTTTTTTTGTCGTACCTCAGATTTCTTTAAATTCCGATGTACGCGCGTGACTATTGATATTTTTATTATCACGATTCACTATGCTTACAGTGATGGGATACGTGATGAACTTTTTCATTTCGAGCTTATTTCATCCCTTGCTCTCCCTTACGACCCAATTTCGAAGTTGGTCCACGGAGATTGATCTTTCTTATACGTTTCCGTATCTCTTGATTTCTTATCTCTCGTTTCTTCGTCTCCACCCCCCCCCCCCCTCCGCCCCCTCACATCATAACCGGGAGCCAAATCTTTCCGTTCGTTTGTTCTCTTTTTTTTCCTCCCTCGTTCCACACGAGAGTGACAAACGAGGAGGGAAAAAGGGCTCTATTATTTTTCCAGTTGATGTGCTCAAGCTCCAGAGCACCAGAAGTACATAACCATAAAGTAACTTTCCCTTGGTCCTGTCGCGGATGTACTCTCGTCCTTTTTTTTCCCCTCACTTCGTCCTGCGGGAACGAGGGGTAGGTTGAAAAAAAAAAACTTGTCAGCCACTGATGACACGACCGAGTTGGGAGCTTTGCTCGAGCTTCGGGAAACTTGCTAACCGGACGGTTTTTTTTTCTTCTTTTTCTTCTCTTAGTCGACGTTGAAGCTTCGCGAGATTACGACGTTGGATTACTTGACTTTGTTGCGGTCGCTACTTTTCTACCCTCTACGCGAATGCTCGTGGTGCACGTACAATTTAACGGAGCACTGAAATCGTTTTTGGAAACAAAAATACACTAATTTCGTGTTGTTTTTTTCTTCCGAATTTCTCGCAGATGGCGCTTCGGAATTTCAATGAATTGAAGTTGGCGCATAGAGTGGTGGAAAATTCTTTTATTGGTGTGAAATTTTGTAAAAAAGGGTTTTTGTGGTCGCCGAGTGAAAAATTGACCCCGAAATTTCGAAATTTTGTATACATTTATTTGAAATCTCAAAAATCTCGCAATTTGTGCGAAACTCGGTAGAAAGGGATTTCCGCGATCGGTAATTTCGAATTTGACTGCGGTTCTTCGGAAATTCAAGATGGCGGACCTGTAGGTCAAAATGGTGCGACTGTTAGGAAGTTTGGTGTAAAAAGGGTTTTCGTGCGTTCTGATTTCGAATTTAAGCCCCCAACTTAAAAATTCCAAGTTTTGGGCTTGGAATGTTGGACCGAAAAGGAGAAATCCAAAAAATGATGCTTCCAGCATACAAGATCAAAATTCAAAATGGTGGGCTGAGAATGGTGAAAAAAAAACCACCAGATCCAAAAAATGCATTGAAGTATATACTTACAAATTTCACAATAGCGTGGCCACTTTTATCGTCGACATACCTTAAGGGGTTAGGCCACTCTAGAGGCCGAACAAATAGGCTTCTTGGGGATTTTTTTTCGGGAAAACTACAAAATCAATCGAGATTCCAAAAAAGGGTGTTTATCATACATATACAGGGTGTCCAATAGGAAGTTGCTAAAACTAAATAAGTGTCTCTTCCCTCCATGAATTCAATAGGGGTCCCTTTTTCTAAGGCGCATACCTGAGGCCCCGCAGTTTCATTCCAGCCGTGGTTGAAGCAAGTACGCGCGCGTCAAAATGCGTGAGCTCACCACGCAAGAAAAAGTATATCTTATTGAGTGCTTCTTCTCGAGGGGAAAAATTTATAGTAATGCGTATAGAGGGTTTCGTACTAAGTTTGGAACTCATAGAGTTGCCAGCGAAAACACTCTGAAAAGGTAATAATTGAATATTTATTCATATTCAGCTATCACACAACTTGTGTTTCAATTCAATTAAACTGCATTGAAGTAATTTTACGTTAATTTTTGTAGGATAATCGATAACTTCGTGAAGTATGGTACACTCCAGGACCGTAGACACGAGTTGCCAGGTCCATCTGTTACGGTGACTACACCAGAGAAGATCAACGAAGTTGACAATTATTTCAAAAGAAATCCAAATGATTCGATTCGGAAAGCTGCTCAAGCATTAAAAATAACCAAATCATCATTACACAACATTTTGAAATATTTTTAAAAGTTTCATCCGTATAAAATAAGCACTCATCAATTGTTAACTGAACATGCCATGACGAAACGCATCGAATTTTGTAACACTATTACGGGAATGTTTGAAGCCGAAGAACTTAATGAGAAATTGATTATTTATTCCGATGAAGCACATTTTTGGATGAATGGGTACGTAAACAAGCAAAATTACCGGTTTTGGGGAACGGAAAATCCCAACATATCGCTAGCGAAGTCCCTTCATCCACAGAAAGTAACGGCATGGGCAGCGATTTCAGTAAAAGGAATTTATTTGCAATTCTTGGAATCTACGGTAACAGGAGAGAGTTACAAACAGCTTTTGGAAACGAAATTCTTCCCTTGTGCAAAAAAGAGGGGACTGGTTAAAAATGTTTACTTCATCCAAGATGGAGCGACGCCGCACCGGACTCATGAGGTGTTTGAAGCTATTCATCGCGTATATGGGACTCGAGTAATCGGTCTGGGGTACCCTAAATTTGCTCAAGGCGGACTAGAATGGCCTCCGTACTCACCGGACCTGAACCCTTGTGATTTTTTCTTGTGGGGTTATATTGAAGATCATTGTTACACTAAAAACCCCAGCACAGTAGAAGAACTGATCGCGGCCATCCAGGAAGTGGTTCGCGGCATTACGAACGATATGTTGGACACAGTTTTTCACAGTTTTCAAAAGAGAATTGATTTTTGTGCACAATCTAACGGTTCGCACTTCGAAAATATTTATCATTAATCACTGTACTTTTTCGTTATTTTTATAAGATGTAATAAATTGACATAAAAAATATTTGACTGGGTTTTATTTATGTGCGTTTAAAACTGCAGAGTTTCCTCTATTTAAAGCAATTTGGCTTTTCTGATTCTGTGCACGTGTTTTAAAATGACAGTCGATTAGTTTCAGCAACTTCCTACTGGACACCCTGTACGTGACTGTATACAATAATTTTGTTGAAGCGATCAATTTCAAAATGGCGGCTGTGCAGCGTTTATCTCAAAACTGCATTTTTCAAGTTGGCGGGAAACATAACTCAGACAATTTTCAACCGACTCACTTAAAAGGTTGAATATATCTTGAAAAATACGTTGTCTATGGAAGTACGTAGGATTTTTTTTTACATCGCATAGTTCATTCGTTATTAACAATTATCTGACGACTTTTTAGGCAAATTTTTCACTTTCCATAAATTCGCCTAAAAAATCGTCAGATAATTGTTAATCTTCAAAAATGGCGGCGATATAGGACGGTTTTCTGAACTGCCTTTTCAAAACTGGCGTGACGTATAGATAAAAAACTAATCGACCGATCATTCTTTGGTATAAATCTTTCTACTCTTATGGTCCAAAACATGACCTTAAATGTTTTCCAAATTAAAAAAAAATTCGTTGTAAAATGTAGCCACTTATTTTTCGGAAAATTCAATCTTTTTGTTTCGAAGCGTACAATTTCATCGATTTTCAACATTCCTCATTTTTTCTTGTTTCATGTTCTGCGTATGAATGTTAATGGAAGAAAAATATTCGCTGGTTTTTTTTCAGGTGAATCCTCCCGACGCATATCTCCTCCACTCTTGAAGATTAATAAAGGAAAATAAATACCATATTACAGCCAAAAGTAGTAATAAAACATACCCTAAGTCTAAAAAATGCTGAAAAAATCTTCCTTACAAAAAAAAATTCACGAAAATCAGCCAATTTTTTCTTCTAAAGGTATCTTCCCCTTTGAGTCCGCAATTTCAAAATTCAAAATCGCGGGCTCAGTATGTTACATACAAAAACCCAAAATCCAAGAAAATATTGCATTCCAGCATACCATTTCAAAATTCAAAATCGCGGGCTCAGTATGGCGGTAAACATCCCAAAAGCCAAAAAAATGCATTCAAGTATATAATTTCAAAATTCAAAATGGCGTCGCCACTTTCGTCGTCGAAATACCTTAAAGTCCAATTTTCACGATACTTTTTCGCCTTGCAACGACTCCATTTCTGCCGTGTAGAAAATCAAGTCCGCATAGCTCGAGTATCAACATTGTCACCGGGCTCGACCTCGATATCCAATGCAACACCCATGCATGCAATTCGTACGTCAATTGTTACAAAGTACGACGTCACGATCTCAGCTTTCTCCGCAAATAAGAACGTTTGCATTATATTCGAGCGAGAGTTTCGTGCCCACTACATACCCCCCCCCCCCCCCGGCCTGTTCCTTTCAAGGGAACACAAGGCAACGAGAGAGGAAAAGCCGGAAGTGGATAGATTTGCGAAGACAAAAGCTGACACGAAGTGTGAGAATAAGTGAGGTCGCGAGGTGCGAAGTCAAGAATAATACAAGGTGGCGAAGGTCCCGATGCTATTCCCACTCACTCGCTAACCCCTTTTCTCTTCATTTCCATTCCCTTGCCCGACTAAGATCACGTTGAAACGGTCACCCCATTCTTCTCACGTGGCTGAACAAAATTACTTTATTTTTCATTAATTTATACATTTATTTTAAAACGTAAATATATAAAATATAATAAAATAAAATGGTATATGTTAATCTAAAATATAAATTTAAGTTGTACATTTATTTCGTAGTAAAAAAATATTCGACGATTATAAATTATTTAATTAGAATGCTGTAATTCAAAATTATATATATATAATTTTCAATTACAAAGGTCGAATTTTCGGGATTTTTTTGGAAAAAAAGTACTCAATTAAATGTTTCAGAAAATTCAGAATATATTCGGCTATATTTGACCTATATTACATATTTTTTTCATAGAAAAATATTGAGAACCAAGCAACTTATGCGCTGCCTTCGGAGGAGCCAAAAAAAACGTTTCTCCACTGCTGATATGATTCCAGCCAATTAAGTAGCTGAAACCGAAAAAGGAAAAAAATCTCGTTAATCTGGAAGGTATTTCCTGTATAATGACGGAGGATTTTCGAAAAATATCGAAATCTAACAAAATGGCGTAGTTATGAAAAAAGTCTGTTTTCTTGCCTATAAAATCGTCGTTTTGTCAATGCCAAATCGTCAATTTTCATCCAATCAAAAATATCCTACGTTATTGTAGAGTAAATATATTCAAGAGTACTCAGTTCAAATTTCAAGTCAATCGGATAATTGCTCTTTGAGTTACAATGTCAGCAAATTTGAAAATTCTTATGTTATATTCTTGAAAGTATGAAAATCTCATCTCATATTCTTGAAAGTATAAACTGTCGGAAAAGTAAAAAAAATTTTTTTTTTTTCAAAGTGTCACACTAGTATAGCCCCATGAGTTGTACATTTATTTCGTAGTAAAAAAATATTCGACGATTATAAATGATTTAATTCGGATTTTGTAATGCAAAATTATATATATGTAATTTTGAATTACAATATCCTAATTAAATAATTTATAATCGTCGAATTAAATAAATTAAATAAATTAAATAAATTAAATAAAGGTCGAATTAAATCACGTATACAGGGTGTCCCTCTTATCTCTGCCACCTGAAATAACTCGGTAATTATCGACGTAAAAAAAAAAAATTATCGACGTAATCATCGCCGTAACAATTATTAACGTACCAAAAAAACTCGTAAAATCAGCGTATCATTTTTAAACATTTTCTGTCGCATTTCCATTTCCATTTACATATATATATATATATATATATATATATATATATATATATATATATATATGTACATACATATACATTTTTTGTCGTATTTCGTTTTACATATATATATATATATATATATATATATATATATATATATATATATATATATATATATATATATATATATATATATATATATATGTAAAACGAAATACGACAAAAAATGTTTAAAAATGATACGCTGGTTTTACGAGTTGATAGAAATGTTAACAATGATGGCATATCATTTGGCATATCTTGTGTACGTATACGTTCGAAGCTGAGCCTATTCAAGACGTAAGGGTGGTGGTTCAGGGTGGTGTGTTGGGAGGGGAGGGAGATGTTACCAGCTTGTTCCGCTGTCTTGAGATTCGCTCTTGAAACCTCTTTACGGGCGATGCATTTCCATTCAACCGTCATGAAAACGGCTTGTGGCACTTCTTATCCTGCCTCGACTTTCTCGTGCTTTTGTTGCCGGGCCTCCCCTTTTGCCTTTTTGCGAGAGAGCGAGAGAATTTGAAACGATACGTCTTCAGTTGAGCTTGAATATTTATGCGTGAAAACAAAAATTGTGAGGGCGACAGTTTTTTGACACTTTTCGTGCCAACTCTCCACCTCCCCTGTTTTGTTGGCCCACCCCAAGTGACGTACCGCACCAGTAGGGATTACGGTTAAAAAAAAGCAATTCATGACCGAATGGCAATTTTATATCATTTTTTGTTGTAGAAAAAAAACGCAGATTTTCTTCTAAAGAGAAAAATCTCGATCGTTGCAATTATTTTTAAACACCCAGTCGCAAATTTTTATTTTCCAAAAATAATGGCGGGCTGCGCCATTTTGTTTTTTAATTTTTTTCATAGACGTGGTCGCATTTTTTTGCGTGGAAAAAATTATTGACTTTTGGCACAATTTCTCATAATTTTTACCGCTGTTTTTCCTCTGCAGCCCCTTCGAATATTAATTAGCACGGTATTTCGAAGGCGAATTCGTTTTTAGGGGCAGAAGAAGTCGTTCCTCGCTTCGTCGCGGTTGGTTACATAGAGTCGCTCTCGAAGTGCCATTCGCGAGGGAGAACGAACATTTCTGAGATATTGCGGGAGATATCTTTTTGAAATATTGGGAATTATGAAAAGGGGATAAAAATCATGGTGATTCGGTGTCGAACGCTTTTTTCGAATTGCCATTATCGTTAATCTCTCTCGTGACCCTTCCGGTGTAGGGGAGAGTCGATTTTGGCTGGTGGCCATCGAGTTATATACATATACATATACATATATATATATATATACACATATACATATACATACATATATATATATATATATATATATATATATATATATATATATATATATATATATATATATATATATATATATATATATATATATATATATATATATATATATATATATATATATATATATATATATATATAGAACAATAATAATAATTGAGTGAAAATATTTTCTCAGTGTTAGTAAGGAAACTCGTGGAGTAGAAAATCGTCGTCACAATGTTGCTGTCCGGCATTTTGTAATGACCGTTAGAAAAAGCACTAGGAACTTAAAAAACAAAAATTTACACATCAGGCGTGAAATAAGTAGAAGATGGAAAAATGCCCGGTCAAATTTGTAGCAAGTTACGGTAAAGTAAGGATTAAGGGGTTAGGCCACTCTAGAGGTCGAAAAAATCGGCTTTTTGGGGATTTTTTTCAGAAAAACTACAAAATAAATCGAGATTACAAAAAGGGTGTTTATTAGTTAATTAATAAAGGGCGATTCATTTCAAAATGGCGGCTGTACAGCGTTTTTGCGATGACGTGTCCGTTTTTCCAGGGTCCACGACCGGACAAACAGCTCCTGTTATTTTTTAATTATAATGAGCCAATCCATTTTTTTCAATTACATATAGTAACTGCTATAGAAGTACGTAGGATTTTTTCGATATATTGATTTTTGGCCAAATTTGGCCAAATTTGCCTAAAAAATCGTCAGGTAATTGTTAATAGCAAATGATCTATGCAATATAAAAAAATCCTACGTATTTCTGTAGACAGTGTATTTTTTAAGATATATTCAACATTTCAAGTGAATCGGTTGAAAATTGTCTGAGTTATGTTTCCGGCCAACTTAAAAAATGTAGTTTCGAGATAAACGCTGCATAGCCGCCATTTCGAAATTAATCGCTTCAAAAAAATTACTGTATACAGTCACTGATATGTATGATAAACACCCTTTTTTGTAATCTCGATTTATTGTGTAGTTTTTCTGAGAAAAAAATCCTCAAAAAGCCTATTCTTTCGGCCTCTAGAGTGGCCTAAGGCCTTAATTGATTGTTTTCCGAATGGTGTTTTAAATTGGGTCAAAAAAGAAAAAATCTCGCTTTAATATGTAGCGAAAGTTTTGGAAAAGTAATGGTTGAAAGAGGATTTAATTTAAAAAATTATTCCATTTTCGAATCGAGCGTGCAAAACAGTAAAAAAAGTAAACATTCTCCGTCAAATATGTAGCGAAATTTTTTTTTCCAGCACTTGGTACACTCGCTCGTTTCGTATGGTTGCGCGAAATCCCGAACGGGGAATCCCCGGAGCAGCGGGGAATTTGGGAAACGTATGTATGTATACGTATATACGGGCGTTCGATCGGTTGAAAATACACGCGATCGTTGAGGTGCGGTACAATCGCCGCGATACTGTTACTGCCAAAATATTTCGTGCCGTAGCACGCAATACTTTGGGGAATTTCGTGGACGTTGCGCGGTATCGCGGACAGAGAGAGAGAGAGAGAGAAAGAGAGAAAGAATTTGAGGTTATGTGCGCCACGCTGAGTATCCGATAGGCCCACATTTATTCGGCTTACTTCGGCGTACAGTGAAGTGGGACGCAATAGTTACCAAATGTTGCCAAATATGCCAAAATAATTGTTACTAGGCCTCAACTACACGGAACGACGAACATAACCTACAATTCGAAACAGCTGTCTTGTATGGCTACTACGACGCGATGTGAAACAGAGGCTAATTCGCATAACCTCAACATTTTTCTAACCTGAAATAACGTTGACTTGATACTGGTGCCATATGTATGAATTATTCAACTACGCCATTTTTATCAGATTGTGAGAAAAGGTTTTGTTCGAGAATTATCATTTTTTCTGCCATTTTGCGAGTCTAAAATATCCGCCATCAGTTACAAACGCGACGAACATAACCTCAAACATTTTTTCGGCTCGACAATATCTCTTGTATACGCCTGGGAAAAAAAGAATGTGTTGTTAACTTTTCCATATGTGCGCGTCGCATCGGCTCGTTTTCATTAAAAATCATACTGCCGCGGAACGAAACACAGCCGGCAATTCTCACATGGATGAAACAAAAAAAAAAAACGTGACCTGTTTCTCGCGGATAAGCGTCAACGTCAACGCAGACAGCGCCGCAAGGAATTGGCGGGATTATATCGATCTTTCGATATATTTAAAATTGTCGTTTCACAAAACACTCATGTTTCTGCGATGAAATACTTTGTATTGATTATTTGAAAGTAAAACAATGTACAACTATAGTAATGCACAGAAAATGCTTAATTTTTGTAATGTAATTTTTTTCCAATTATTTTGGGGGTTTGCTCAATAATCCTAAAATATTCTCATGATTTATTAAATTTGTTTTTTTTACAATCTTGCGAGTTTCGAATGCAATTTTTCGGTGTGTGAGATGGCAAGAAATAAAATAATAAAAAAATTAATTTTCACAAACATTCGTAAAAAACCTTGATCAATGCGTGAATATAGATGTGCATTGCATTCTGAGATCGCGTATAAAAATTATGAATGAATTATTATAAGACAATGCCTTAAATAAATATGCAGTTAAATTATTTTACAATTAACAAAAAAAACTCATAAGTATATAAATATATCTATGTATACATGTCTATACATATAAATGATTTCTAATAAAACTTATGTTTGTTATAAGCGAGAAACTATTGCACGATGTTTAGTGTTGTGTAAAATCGCAACAAATAAATCATTCTACATTGAATTTTCAAATTAATTTTTGGAAGGAGAATTTTTTCCCTTTGCGAGTACTATATTTATATGTTGAACATTTTTCCACGTCCAACCAGTCTCGACATTTCTTGTCGGACTGAGAAAAATGATTTACAGTAGCGAAAGCGAGCGAATTATCCACGATTCAATGGATTCGAGTTTTTCGTGGCGCGCGAGGGAAGGGAACGAAAGGGCGAGGGAAGCAGAGGGTTAGATGGGTAAAAGGGGTAGCCGCCTGTACGATTAATCAGTCGATAACGCGGCGTGTGCGTAATGGTGTAAAGTTGTCTGACCTATTATAGATATATATATATATACATATATATATATAGTCTTTCTTAAGGTCCTTACCCTTTTTTTCTTGCAGTGGATGGCTAGTACACTTATTATTCTCTCCGATGCAATGTCCATCGTTGCCATCGTAGGGCCCCAAGCGAATTTGATTTGAAAAAAGTTCCTCCACTGCTGACATGATTCCGGCCGATTGAGTAGCTGAAACCGAAAAAGAAAAAATGTCGTTAAACTGGAAGGTATTTCCTGTACAATGACGTAGGATTTTCGAAAAATATCAAAATCTAAAAAAATGGCGTAGTTATGAAAAAAAGTCAGTTTTCTTGCCTATAAAATGGTCGTGTTTTTCCATGCCAAATTGTCAGTTTTCATCCAATCAAAAATATCCTACGTCATTGTAGAGTAAATATATTCAAGAGTACTCAGTTCAAATTTCAAGTCAATCGGATAATTGTTCTTAAAGTTACAATGTCACCAAATTTTAAAAGTGTCATTTCGAGAAAAAACGCGTTTAAAGATTTCACCATCGATTTTTGCAAGATAAAATGATATTGATATAAATGATAATGATATTCTTAAAAGTATAAACTGTCGAAAAAGGCAAAAAAAAATCGATTTTTTTTAAGTGTCACACTAGTATAGCCCCTTAATTGTATTATAACGGGAAAGAACAGCGCCAACTTCTTGCAATTTCGAAGAACAATAAAAAAAAGTCACGTCACGTCACAATTTGCGAAAACAAAAAATAAATAAAAGGAGACAGCGGGCAGAGTAGCAAGTTTCCTGAATCCGGAAAGTTTTTGAGAAATTCCCCAGCAACGGGTTGGTTTTGGGAAAAAATCGGAGTCTTAGGTCCTGCGTTTATAAATTGGCAGTATCCGGAAGCTTGTTTCATCCCTTAAAAGCGACGCGTCTCGGAGATTTTTAGGCTCGTGGCAAAGTGGTGAAGTGGCGAACACGATAAAAAAAAACGTACCGTTTCGAATTTTCGATTAGGATTAAAAAAGACGACGAAAGCATGTTGTTCGTCAAATTTAGGCAGTTTTTCTGCTTTACCCCAAAGCTATGTTGGTTCTAGGAAAAAATACGAGTCTTAGGTCCTGCGTCGATGAGTTTAAAGTCTCCCGGAACTCGTCTCGTTCCTCAAAAGCGCGTTGTCTTCGAGACTTTTAGGTTACGCCGTCGATTTGTTCGTATCCGAGTGTCATTCCGGGAAGATTTCGGCTGCACGTGGTCATCCCGGTGGCAGGGACCGCGCGTGGAGTGACGGCCGAGCGTCGTGTCTCTTCGGGGTGTATTCCGCAGGAGTGAGTACAATCACCCTTGTACTCCTCACCCGTGGCCACGGAGCATCGGCATCGTCGCGGCGCAGCAGTGGTGAGTGTCGGGTGTACGTTCTCGTCAGGGGTGCGGTGTTGGGGGTGGTTTTTCAGATGGGGGAGGTGAGGGGAAGCGCCATAGGTGGGAAGATGGGTGCGCGCCCAGACGCTTTCGGTCGGCTTCGGACGGATTCGCGACTCATCGCCCGACGTCTAGCGTCGCGGGGCTCTTCCACATGGCTCGGTATTGGCTCCCCGGGATGAGGATAGTGCGGCGGGGAAATAGCCTCCCGATACACGTACATTCAGGAACACAGCCCGATGGAAGAGAGCCGAAAGAGAGAGAGAGAGAGGGAGTTGCCGAAGATTGGAATTGCGAGCGCGAGGGTGGAAAATATGGAGAGCCAAGGGTGGAAGGAGGGAGGCCGATGGCATCAGCAGCGCCGGTAGCAGCAGCGGTGGCGACGCCGTCAACGACGACGAGGTAGCGTACATTGGGGTGGATCTGCAAGCGAGGGGTGGAAGCGGGGGCAGGGATGGTATGGCTGTGATAGCGGCAGCCGTTGAGGGGTAAGTTGCCGTTTGGGTGGGGATGCTACGGAAGGGAGGAAGCGTGCAGTCGGGAAACGAAAGTGGGATAGTGGTGATGGTGGTGGTGTTAGTTGGAGGAGGCGGCGGCGGCGGCGTCAACGGCTACACGGCGCGGCACAACAGCCCCAAAACGGGCAGCGTCAGTACTAAGAAGGGCGGCCAGGACTGACGGTCTGCGGCCGGTTTTTCCAGCTATGTCCGGGGAGTGCCCGTTCACCGTCACCAACATCGTTCTCAGCGGTTCCGGAGCCTCCACTACTGTTCGCTTCCTCCAAAAAGCCTTGTCCATCCGTTGATTGGTGATCGGTCGTCAAAGGCACCAACGCGACGTGGAGGAGTCTGGACTTCCGGTGACGATCAACTGCGCTTATCAACCCGGACCGACGTCATCCCAACTTCGTGGCATTGCTCCAGAAGAGCTGCCGGATCACTAGTGCGAAGTTCCGGTGACCCCAGTGTCCGGGGACAGTGAATCAGTGATATTCGTCAGTGACAAGTGACTCTGTTGGCTTAAGCGTGGAGGAGGGGTGTGAAAAGACTGCGTCAGAAAGTGAACGTGTTGATCAAGGAGGGGCCGAATCAGCCGGGGAGGTAGTTAGGAAGGAGGAAGCAAAAGACAGCAAGGATAAAACAGCACACGGCTTACTGGAGGCTTGTTGGAGGTCATGGTAGTACTGGATTTGCGGTTCGAACCGGGAGACACGACGCTGTAGTCATTCACTAGGGAGTTGTTCTCGTACGGAGAAGGAGTCAACGAGTAGACCGTTCGTGTTGGAGGCTGCAAGTAACTGTTGAAGAGTACTGGTGGTGTTGGTGCGTCTAGCCCTTAGCGTCACTTAGCAGTGAGTGTGCGAGAGCAGCGGTGCCGTAGGGGGTGAGCGCGGATACTGCACCCCTAGGGTAGCGGAGCACTTGGGTGTGCGTGCGTGTACACAAACAGTGAACCACATATACGTGCAGGTAGCCAGGGGTTGGAGAGTGTCCGGTGTGGTGGTGTATTTGTGGGTGTGTGTATCTGTGCGTGCGACGTGACGAAGCTGTGTTCCAACCGCCCAAGATTTCTTGATAATACGGATCTGCTAACCTGTTTTGCCCTCATCGGAAGACTCGATCACTCTAGGCGAATCATTAGGACCTTTGATGACTTTGTGGACTTAGGGGCAAATTGATGTGGCGTACCAGGAAGCACAGGAGGAAAAGCAGCCTCCTGGTTGCCAACTTCCAGGGTTCCGAGTCCGTTGCACGATGAGGTTAGGGTGTCCAGGAGGTGTGATCCACCAGGGCTTAGGGAATGCAAAAGGCGTGATCCAGCCAGGCGCGTTGTTGTCATTGGCCCATGTTTGCGCGTGACCGATCCGACGTCCCGACACCCCATTGAAGATACGGTGTCAACTGCTGCAGCTGTTGTGGATCACCTGGTGC
Source organism: Ophion ellenae (assembly GCA_963210295.1). Taxonomy (NCBI): domain Eukaryota; kingdom Metazoa; phylum Arthropoda; class Insecta; order Hymenoptera; family Ichneumonidae; genus Ophion; species Ophion ellenae. Next base: position 2,354,906 of record OY723397.1, on the reverse strand, counting down.
CGATCATCGTGTCTGGGTAGCTTTGCACCCTCGTTACGACCGCCTGTCGTTTGTGAATCAAGTTTGGGGACGTGTGCTCGATCGTTGCCGGCTAGTGCTAACGGGTGACACGAGCGAGTGGTTTCTCTTGAGCTTCCTCGAAGCGCTCCGGGTCGTTGAAGACGATCGGTCAATCTCTTCCCGATACCTCGGTGCAAAGAGGTTGCCCGCATGGTTCGCGTGGACGTGGTCCTGGCGTCGAACCCGGAGAACGCGGGAACTCGTCAGTGGCGTTGTTTGGCTGAGGGACGATGTTAGTGGAGGCGACGAGGACGAGCCACCACGGGGGAAGAAAGAAGATTAGGAACGCGAGGACAACTGGTCGACCGCGGAGATTCCGAGAAACGAGTGAGACCCGTTACGCGAAGAGAGTCCCCAGGTTGCTGGAAAGGGAGCCGAGGAGGACAATTGGAGGCGAGGTGGCTAGGCCACCCATGATGGGCGCGTGGACGATCGACCAACCGGTTGGTAAATGTACGTTGAATCAGCTGACGAAGCGTGGAGCATCGAATTGGGCCGATTACCCCAATACCGAAGTCATTGACGCGCCCCCTGCAGGTATTCGGCCATTGCGACGAGATTGCCGAATGGCGAGAAGCCCGGAGACTACTTCGACGTGACTACCTGCGACAATCGTGATCAGGGATCGGCCGCGTTGCGTTCGTACTTCCGAATCTGTCGAAACAATTAACGGCCAAACGTCGGCCAACGGGGTCTTTTAGGCTGCTCGGCTGGTACCGCGAGACCGAAAACCGGTTTTGAAGGTCAGCACTTTTTTTGGATGGTCACGTGATCTGCTGGTTAGTCACGAAGTGAAGGACTCGAGGGCACCGAATCGCCACTGACAAGGACTCGTTGTTGGCACTTTTTGCTGACAGTCCCCAAGTACGGGGCCAGCGAGGCGTTCAACAGCCGGAAGTCTCGGCTCTTTTCCTTGCTTGCCGGGTATACTCGGCCTCGGGCGAACCAGCTTGGGCAATGTTGGCGCGACAGTTGGACGGCTCCGCGTGCCGTTTCAACGAGACGATCACCTTCGCGATCGGACGTAAGAGGCACCGCGTACCTCGTGTCGGGCGTCACATATTTTGCGAATTCGTGCGCGACTCCGAGTGGAATCGTTGTCGTTGGTGGGCAACAATAATGTGCTCGAGCCTCATCGGGACAGGAGGAGTCCGGTAGCTCGAACTACTTCATTCTTCTCTCTCAACGACGCCCCTGGGCAATGTGCCCATCCGCCGGCAACGCAACGTAAGTACTTCTTAACTTACCGCGAGACCTTAGGTGAACAGCTTTTCCAGTTGCTGTATGCGCTTCGCAAAAGCAAAGAGAAAGCGAAAGGTTGATGTGATCCTGTTGGATCGAATCTCATTTTGTTGTAGTTGGAGGTTCAGGATATTCTCGTTGGCGGGGGGCGTCGGGGGAGGTTTTGGAATCTTTCGTTGGGAGAGGTTTGGGGATCGCACGTTGGGCAAGGTTTGGGGATTCGGCGTTGGGGAGTTGGGGGTTTTATCATTGGGGAGATTTGGGGATTCCGTGTTGCGGGGGGATGTTCGGGGATTTGCCGTTGGGGGAGGTTTGTGGTTCGCACGTTGGGCGGTTGGGGGATATTTCATTGGGGGAGATTTGGGGATTCCGTGTTGCGGGGTGCGGGAATTTGTCGTTGGTGGAGATTTGGGGCTTCCGTGTTGGGGGGGATGTGTGGGGATTTGTCGTGGGGGGAGGTTTGGGGATTCCGCGTTGGGGGTTTGGGGGACTTTTCATTGGGGGAAATTTGGGGATTCCGTATTGGGGGGGTTCTTGTTGGAGGGTGGTTTGAGATTCCTCGTTGGGGAGATTCCTCGTGGGAAGAGGTTTGAGGACTTTTTGTTGAGCAAGGTTTGGGGATTTCTCGTTGAGGGAGGTCTGGGGTTTTCTCACGGGGGGGGGGGGGGGGGGCTTTGGGGGGTTTGGGGATTTCTCGTTGGGAAGTTTCAGAGATTTTTCGTTCGGGTAGGCGTTCCTCGTTCCGGAAGGTTCAGAGTCGTTTGAAGATTTTTGATTAGGGAGGTCTGAGAATTTTTCCTTAGGGAACGTATGGAAGTTTCTCCTTGGGGTAAGTTAGTGTATGTCTTGTTGGGGGTCATTTGGGGAGGTTTGGGCATTTCTCGTTGGAGGTGTCTTGTTGGGAAAGTTTCAGGCATTTCTCTTCGGGGAAGGTTTGGAGGTTCCTCGTTGAGGCAGGCTTTTATCCCCGAAGAGTAAAAGTTCCCTCACTTTTCACTGTCTTTTCACGTATTCTCGCAATCAGTGTGTCTACAAAGAATTATTTAATTCCGGAATACACAGCGAGAACTTCCGCTTCGAGAGTCCTTGTGGGTCCTCGTTCTTGTCCTCTGCATGACCTTTTATCTTTGTTTAGAGTGACGTTTCTTTTCTTTTGTTCTCCTTTTGCTCTCTGTCTTGGTCTCTTCTTGTTTCCTGGTCCCCGTTATCACTGCCCGAGCTCCAAGTGCTCGTCACGCAAAAACCTTCGGGCTTTTTTTTCCTTTCGAAAAGCTGAAAACTGCTGGGGGCTATTTTCTAATGGTACTTCTTTGCGAGACCGAGGACTATAACTGATGATTCTAGGAATACCCCTCCCACTCTCCCCCGCCCTTTTTTCGCAAAGTTTTCATAGGATTGGGGTCTCGGAGATGTTGTTCATTGTTTGACAGTCGTCTTCTTTTTTCTCTCCCTTTTTCTTCGTCCCTTCTTTCTCCTCGTGCGAGCAGCCGTTGATGGAAAGCTCGCAAAGTTTTCTTCCCCCTCGCGCAAAATGGAAATCTCTGCTACCCCTCGTGATTTATTTTCGCCCGAGAGATATTTTGTTGCTTGTTTTTTTTCTTCGTTCTCTATTGTTTTTTTGTTTTTTTTTTGCCCACACGGAAATCGCTCCAGGTCGCCATGACGGGGCGAAAAATTATTCATATTGCTTCTCGCGTGGCTGGTGAGCGGGCCCACGAAAAAATTACTCGCGCTCATCGTTTTATCGATTTTCTTCCGTTTTTCCGAATCGCCGGGGGGCGTGGTGGCATGGAGCAAAAATTATATATGGAAAAAGAATCCTTTCGGAGTTAGCCCCGACGAGAGCGAACGGACGATAATCATAGTGGTGCTTGTTTCTTTTTTTCCCTTTTTTCAGAATTGATGACGATTTATTTCATTTTTCAGTTACTATGAGGATAAAATATAAATAAATAAATTTCAGTTCCGCAAGGAAAAAATTGTAAAAAAAAGACAAATAGTACAGTCGTGCTGTCGCTGAAAAACCCCGTAATCGGAAAAAATTAGAAGGGTAATTTTTTGACAGGCGATTTTGTAGGTACCGCGGGTGCTAAATCCAAGTTTGCCTAAAAATCGGGGTGTAGTGTTTTTTAGGGGATGAAAGGGGGTGGGGGTGGATGAATGCCAAACTACAACCCCTACGAGGTTGGCTCCGTGAGACAAAATGTGCAAAAATTCAGGCTTTAATTTTGTCCACAGCGTCGAAGTCGTGGAAGTTCATTTTGGGAGTGAAAAAGTGGGGTGAAATTTTGAAATATCAGTTTTAATTCAATAACTCTTTAGAAAAAATTCGTACACTCTTTGTTCAAATGGGAACGTTAAAGCCCTTGAAAAGACGCGTTCATCAAGTATTTGATCATCACGCTTCGGTAATATCTTCACGCCCCAAAAAATGATTGAAATACCAACAAAAAATTGTTTATTGAATAACTGAAAAACGATCGATCTTTCGCGTATGATTCAAATGTACGAAATGTAGAGAATAATGTTGTCTATATTTTCGATTTTATGGACCAGCCGTGAATTTTGATTCTCCAACCCCCCCGGTTGGAAATTCGGAATGAAATTCTGGGAAAACTATTGACCCCACGAATTCGGCGCCGTGGAAGAATTTGTAGCTTGAACCCTCAGCTACATTTTTATCCACAGCGCCAAACTCGTGTCTCTTTATTTTCGGTCAATAGTTGTCCCGGAATTTCATTTTGAATTTTCAACTTCTGAGAGGGGTTCGAAAAGGGAAAATTCAAGAGTTGTCCATAGGAACGAAAATATAGAGAACATTATTCTCTACATTTCGTACATTTAAACCATCCCCGAAAAATCGATTGTTTTTGAGTTATTCAATAAACAATTTGTTTTTATACTTCAACAATTCTTTTAGGGGTGAAGATATTTTTGGAGAGGATTGATCAAATACCCGATCGACGTGTCTATTCAAGGGCCATAACGTTCCCATTTGAACAAAAATTGTATGCATTTTTCCTGAAGAGTTATCGAATGGAGACTGATTTTTCAAAATTTCACCCCAAAATGAACTTCCACGACTTCGGCGCTGTGGACAAAAATAAAGCCCGGATTTTTCTGAACATTTTGTCTCCCGGCGCCGACCTCGTGGGGGTTGAAGTTTGGCATTAATCTACTCCCATCCCCTTTCATCCCCTAAAAAAACCCTACACCCCGATTTTTAGGCAAACTTGGATTTAGCACCCGGGGAACCTACAAATTCATCTGTCAAAAAACTAGCCTTCTAATTTTTTTGCGATTCCAATATACAGCACGACTGTACTAAACAAACAAAAATTTGAAGGGAAGTTGATTCATCCACTGCCTGTATACATAATATAGATAATAAGTAATATGTATATAGTATAAGTCATAAATAAATAAATGCATAAATTGCACCATCAAAAATATTAAAGTTCATAGTTTTATCATCGGAATTAAGTTTATGACGTGCTGTTCGAAAAAAAATCACTGTTTTTACAAACAAATATATATATATATATATATATATATATATATATATATATATATATATATATATATATATATATTTGTTTGTAAAAACAGTGATTTTTTTTCGAACAGCACGTCATAAACTTAATTCCGATGATAAAACTATGAACTTTAATATTTTTGATGGTACGAAAATACGTTATTTCCTTTTCTTTTCCGTGTCGAGCGCATTTTCACGAATTGTGGGAGGGTAGATTATGAAAAAGTGTCGAGTAAAAAAATGGCCAAACCTGCGTATGTAAGCGAGGAGCTTTTTATGTATGATGTGTATATGCGTGTGTGTGCGTGGGTGTGTACATATGATCGCACGTAAATGCAGCAGTAGAAAGTCGGTCAAATTGCACTGCTCCCCCCTGCCCTCTACCTCGTTTGGCCGCCCTTGGTGGCTGAAGAAACGTGGGTTGGTTGGGGAAGAGGGCTGCGAGAAAAATTCGCATACACACACTCTAAGCCCCAAGCCTGACTGCGCGAAAGTTGTTTCAGCCAGGCAACTTTTTACTTATGAAAAACGGGGATGCCTTGCGACGTGGGCGAACGGGGCGCGCACGCAACATCCGTTTCTTCCCCTTACATTCTTGCTTTGTTTTTCGGCCCTCTTTTACGATCCCCTCAGCCGCCAATAAATAACGCTAGGGCAGAATGAGACGACGAGGGGTAAGAGAAAACAAATATATTCGGCGGAAATATTCAATTGCTGCTTTGATACTTTCTCCAACGTTGTTTACAATTGTTATTTTGTTCTTTATATGTTTTTGAAATTATTCTTATTCTCATTGAATATATGTACATATATTCTCTACAAGTTCCTTCGTGTTCGTTTATGCCCTAAAGTTGAAAATAAACGAGATAATGCAATAGCCACTTTTTTCAGGTTTAATTCGAAAAATATCGATGGTAGAGGAAAAACCGTAATAACCAAAGTTGTAAAGCACTCGATTTCCTACAAGTTTTGTCATTACCATTTTTACTTAAAAATTGCAAAACGCCGAGTTATTCAACAAAAACGATTTCCCATTACATTTAAGACGACGATATCAACTGAACGCAAGCCCAGCCCAGAATGAAACGTACACATGTTGTTCGACACGAATGAAAGAAAATTCAGTATAAATTTCAGCAGGATCAACCTAGTCATTGGGGTTGAAAAATTAAAAAATGAAAGATCTTTGTTTTTTTAGTGTTGTAGGAGTTGGAAAATTTTGAATTAAAACAAAAATAGTTCATAGAAAAACGCATCTTTTTTTGTAGAGGACATTTTTTCGTACGACGAGAAAATCACTACGATACGATTATTTGAAACTTTATCACGTGTAAAATATTGTTCTCCGAGTCAGCCGAGTCTCCGAGTCAGCCGAGTCAGTGAGCAAGTAAAATTCTGAAAAAAATGCCACGTACTCAAAATATATGATACAAAAACATCACGAACTTTGAAAAAGATTGATGAAGCTGAGGCTTAGACGCGGTTCGAAAACACTTCAAACACCTTATATATTTTTTTTGAAAAAAATAAATATTCCCTTTTTCATCTTTAAGCTCGATTGAGTAAAAAAAGAAAGAAAACAAAAAGAGAATTGCATGGTATTTGGTTTGAATTTTTGACTTGAGGAAAAAATTAAATATAATTGCACTGTAGGGAAAAATAAGGACGAGGATAATATATGTGTATACATTTATGATACAAATAATATAGAAAAAGATCAAACAAATATAAAAATTGTATATATATATATTTGAAAAGAAAAAATATTCCTTTTTTTAAACTTTAAGCTCGATTGCGGTGAAAAATAAAGAAAACGGAAAGAGTACCACTCTTTTTGTTTTCCAAAGTAAAATTTTGCCAATAAAAGTAACTTTTGTTTTCCCACTTTTTCCCCAAGTAAAAAATAATTGCATTGTAGGGAAAAAGAACGACACGGAAATATATATATATATATATATATATATATATATATATATATATAGATATATATATAGATATATATATATATATATATATATATATATATATATATATATATATATATATATATATATATATATATATATATATATATATATATATATTGATCACACATATATATTTTTGCAAACAATAAATAAGCCTTATTGTCAACTTTAAGCTTAATTGAGGCGAAAAAGAACGAAAACAAAACGAGAATTGCGTGGTATTTACTTTGAATTTTTGACTTGTCAAAAATAAAAAAAATAATTCCATTGTAGGGAGAAAGAAGGAAGATTTTTTGCTTTCGACGTTTCGGAGTGTTACGACGACGCATAATAATTGTTTCTGCGATCAATAACTATTTCCTAACAGCGAACATTTTCGTTGCTTTTTTCAGAATCAGCAGTGTCAAAAACGTTTCTCATAAAAGCGAGAGAGAGAGAGAGAGAAAGAATTTTGCAAGCTCGCGTTTGTGTTTTGGCCCTTTAGGGGGTCGGGAGTGGGGGTTGCAAAACGAGTTTTCGCGCCATCTTGGCTAACACCGACTAAACTCTCTTTGTCCCTTTTTCCCTCTTTTATTTTTCGGTCAGCCAGGCCGAGTGTCACTGGAGATTGCTGGACGCCGGCCAACCATTTTTCTTCTCCATCCCCCTCGCAACGGGGGATGAAAAAGAAGAATGAAAAAAAAAAAAAAAACAAAAGATTACGCAAAAGAGGGAAGCGCACGGGGGAAAAAGTTGAACGAACCCGCGGTCGTCACGGCGCAGGAAAAAAAAAGCAGAAACGAGAAGGACGAAGACGGAGTGAAAAAAAAAGAGAAGAGTTTGCTGACTAGCTCGCAGTGACGGGAGAATCATTCGTGTGTGTATTTCGAGCGATGATTCGCGGCTGGACGCACCAACCCCGATCTTTCATCGATAAAATTCTGCCGTGTAGAATGCCGTGTAGATCGTATGGCGTGAAACACGGCCGATGTCCCGCAAGCTATGGGGAGATGTGATATGCTTTTAAGTGGTGGAATTGACCCCATCCGCGGGCTTCCGATTGAGGCGTTGACGTTCCACTCAAGGGCTAAGCCAAGCGTTCCGTGACGCTCCATTTTCTTCTCCACGTTGCCTTACCCCCTTTTTTTCAACCCTCACGGATCGCTCGCCTCCTTTCATGGCTGTGTACATTAGGGTGGCACAATTTTGAACTCTATTTTTTTCCCCTTCTTCTCACCGTCCAATTATCCTCGTTAAGGCGTTACCCCCACTTGTAGCGCAAAAAGGCCTTTTTCATGAATTTTTTAAAAGAAAACTACGAAACTTTTTTAATCGATCAATATACCATCTTAAAGAACACATCTTGAAGAACTTTCAGTAATTTTTTTATTGAAAAATATTACATTGTTTAGTGGCAAATGGCCGTCAATGAAATAATGTTTTTATATACACGGTTTGCGGTGACCAACATTGCGGCGAAGTGGATCATCTGAAAAAAAAAATGCGGATGGATTTAGTCAAATATAAGTATAAACTAGTCTTTAATCGAAGGATTTTTAAAAATATTCATTTTTCACAAAATGGCGGACAGTCAAAGTTAATGGTTCGATTTTAACGAAAAAAACTGCCGTTTTTTGGCTATAAAACGGCCATTTTTTTTTTCGAAAAAAAAAATCGAACGATTAAAGACTACATTTTTATGTATTAAATAAGCCTGCAAAATTTCAAGAAGATCGGTTCATTGGTGTTCGAGTAATCTTGGTCACCGACTTCAGAAATGCCATTTTGCGAAAAACGCGTTCAAAGTTTCTCTTTCAACGCTCTTTCAACGCGGATTCTTCTCTTTCAACGCTCATATCTCAGTCAATTTTGTTCGGATCGACTTGAAATTTTCAGGACATATTCTCAGATACTTATACTTCAAAAAAATGCAATAAAAAAAAATTGCATTTTTTCAAAATCGCAAGTGGGGGTAACCCCTTAAAGAAAGAAAAAAATTGTCGCGGAAACTGCGAGCGGTCAAAAAATATTTGGAGGTCGCTCAAGCCTGGCAAAAATTCAAGATGTTATTGAAAAATCGATTTTTTTCGTTCACTTTTCACCCATGAATTTCACGCTTTATAATTTTTAAATCAACCCTTAATAGTCACACTGGATCCACGGGACACAAACGAATTATTTTGAGGCCGTACAACTTTTTTTTTCAATAAAACATACACTTTTTTTTAATGCGTAAGCGTTTCCTTCTTTCCTTCGAAATCGCACCTGCGTTGGATGAAATAAATATACTTTTTAAAGAGTCCACAGCAACCGCTATGTCTATTTCAAAGGACATTGTTTCCAGATTATGAAAACATTTTTTTATTTTTTTTTGTCAATAATTACAAGAGTTACAGCAAGTTTTGTAAAAAAAAGTCATTTTTCACGTTTTTTTTTTGCATAATTTTTTTTGCAAATTGAAAATTTAATTTTTGATTTCTAACCAATATCGTTGTATTAAACAAGGTTCAAATTATACGTCACTATTTTTTTCATATCGCTGAATGCATTATTTCATAATTTATAACAATTTAAAAACGCCTGGGTCCCATGGACCTAGTATGACTATAACGTGATTTTAGCTAAGTGTGACTGCTAAGTGCTCGAGAAAGCTCTAGCCAGCCAATGAATATATAGTGGTCACACTGGGGAAAAAATGATTGATCCAATATAATTGGTGTTATTGAATGAAATTACGTTGTTTCAATTGTACAATTATGGGTGTAAATAATCGGATTTATTAACCCACATAAAACGCTAATTACTTTAATAACATGATAAAATTAAAAGTTTTTTTTTTCATTCAAAAGATATATTGTTAGCTGAGAACAATATATTATTGAAAGTATCTAAAAAATTATCGCGAACAAATTATATAGTTTTGAATGCATTTTCTGCAACAAACAAAAAAGCGTTTCAATTCATACGTGAATATGGTTGATTCGAGTACACAAGAAAAACTGAATTTCGCTCGTTTGATTCAGATAAAATTTCTATTGAGTAAATACGTTTTTTTTCCATATCTGATATTGATTTTCAAGTACATTATTCGTTAAAAGATCAATATTTTAACGAATAACAATATTTTATAGTTTTGTAACGATCTCATATATCGGTAGCTCTCCACGTCCAGACATTTATTTCCATCAACCAATATATTTTTTTAACTCAATTGGTTTTTTTTACTAAAAATTGCGAAAATATCAAGGTGTAGAAAAAAGTTCGATTTTCGAGAAAAAAATACACCTTTAATCATTTCTTAGTAACGAATTGAAAAAATTTTCCCGTCATACAATTACAATTACCTGACGATAATTTTTCACTTTCCAAAAAGTTGCCTAAAAAATCGTCAGATAATGGTTAATCACAAAAATTGTCTGAGTTATGTTTCCGGGCAACTTAAAAAATGCAGTTTTGAGATAAACGCTTCACAGCCGCCATTTTGAAATCAATTGCTTCAAAAAAATTATTGTATACAGTCACTGATATGTATGATAAACAACCTTTCTTGCAATCTCGATTTATTTTGTAGTTTTTCTGATAAAAATCCCCGAAAAGCCTATTTTTTCGGCCTCGAGAGTGGGCTAAGGCCTTAAGACTATGAAACTATGAAATAACAAAAAATGTGTTTTTGAAATTTAAAGCTGATTTTTCCTTTGGCCTCAATGAATTTAAAAAAAACTACAATAGATTTTGGGAGCATGTACAAAAATAATGATTCGGTCAATTTTTCGATTTTTCACAAAATTTTGTTTGGAAGTTAAAGTTAAGACCCTGGACTATGAAACTATTAAGTAAACAAAAATATTGTTTTTGAAATTTAAAGATGATTTTTCCATTCGCTTTACGCCACAAAATATTGATTACCTTGTCGCCTTTGGCCGCGATGAATTTATTTTTCCCTTTTTGTTTCCACCCCCGTGAGTTTCCATCCCCTTCGGGCTTTCGGAGACACTCGTTTTGAATTTTCCAAGCCTTGTTGAAGCCCCGGGAAAAATATTTAATCAGCACTTTTGCGCGTGTTAAAAAAAGTACCGAGGCGAAAAAAGGGCCATTCGTCCCGCAAAAGTCAACTTTGTCTGGCCCTTCCCTTCTGCATCTCCCTCTCTCTCTCTCTGCATTCTTATTGAGTAGATCGGAAGCTTGGATGGATTCGAGGGTGGGTGAGGGGTTGAGAATGAAAAAAAGTTGAATCGTATCATCCTAAGGCCTGCGTGGGGTCGCCCGAACGATTCGTCTCGTCCCTTGAGTAGACGAAATACGATCGAGGAGGGTGCGGACTCGACAATTTTTTGGGGGTCGCAGCGGCCGAGGGTGTCTGGGAAGAAGAATGTCAAGAGCTAGTAAGATTGCAGGAGGGGGCGAAAATGAGGTAGATTAAAAATAAATAAACAAGTATAATACGGATTAAAAAAAAATTATTATAAATCCAAATAAACACAGTGTGAAAATAATAAAAACTAAGAGTACAATAAATTTGTACTCTTTTTTAACTCGTTTTTTAAAGTAACGAGGTAAATAAAGAATACAAATAACAAAAGAAGAAAAATAAAATAAAGTGAAAAAATGATAAATCATAAAAACGATAAAAATGACAATAATAAAATCAAAAACGAAAATATACGTTTTGAATTAATAAAATTAGTGAAAAAGTATGGCGAAATTAAAAAATGAAGGGCATGGGAAAATAAGTGCTTAACTCATTAATTAATGACTTAATGACTCGGTCATATGCTCTGTGAAGAGGAGAGAGAGTGAGGGGAGAGAGGAAACGAAAATAAGATCGATTGTAAAAAAAAAGCGTAACCAGGATTTTAGAAATAATCGTCATAAATCCAAAGAAAAACAGTGTGAAAATAATTAAAATGAATGGATCAATAAAAAAAGTAGAAGTAACGTGGTAAATAAAGAATATAAACAATGAAAGGGAAGAAAAAAATACAAAATGAAAAAAAACAAAAGTGATACATTATAAAGACGATAAAAATGAAAATAAACAAAATTTAAAACGAAAATATATGTTTTGAGTGAATATAAAGGGAAAACAAAATTGGAGAAGGGTGAAAAATGAAGACTATGTGAAATGAGTGCTTGACTTATTAATTAACGATTTAAACATGACTCCGTCATATGCTCTGTAAAAAAGAGAGGGGGAGGGAGAGAAAACGAAAATAAGATCGATGGCAAAAAAAAATATCACCCGGATTAAAAAAATAATCAATAATCCAAATAAACACAGTGTAAAAATAATAAAAATTAAGAGTACAATAAAAGCATGTAACAGTAACGAGCTAAACAAAGAATACAAATAACAAAGAGAGAAATTTGAATATAGAGTGAAAAACATAAAAATGCTAAATCATAACAGGGATAACAACGAAATTAATAAAATCTAAAACGAAAAAATATGTTTTGAGTGAATATAATGAGAAAAAAATGTGGCGAAGGGTGAAAAATGAAGGGTATGTGGCAATGAGTGGTTGACTCATTAATTAACGACTTAATTATGACTCGGTCATATGTTCTGCAGAGGGGAGAGAGAGGGGGAGAGATGGGAAGAGAGAGAGAGAGAGGGAGAGAGAGAGAGAGAGGGTGAGCAAGAGAAACAAGGAGAAGCAACGAGACAAAGACTCGAAAAAAAAAATAAACTCGGTGCTCCCTGCCGGGGGCGCTGTAACTACTTCTTTTGTCCCCATTCCCTTTCGCCTTTGTTCCCCGTCTCTGTCAACCCTGGGAGGACGCCGACAATTCGTCGTACACCTGAGGAACCCGAAGGCATCCACTACGAGCACCGTTGCCACTCCGAGGCCATCTTTCTCACTGTTTCGTGTCAACTTTGTTGCACCCCCTTTCGACCCCTCGTTAGGATCGTAATGGCGCCCCGGCCACCCCTTGTACTCCTCCGCAGCCCGAGGGCGAGCCTGAAATATTAAGTTGGTCAAATAAAGCGAGGCCTCGAAGGGGGTGCAAAGAGAGGGATGCAAAGCATCGGGGGTTGAAGAGGGGCGATGAGGGGTGTAAGGGAGGATAGTAAGGGTGAGAGGATGCATTCACGGTTGTATCGCGTCCTGATTAATCAATGGTGCTAATTAGCGAAGCACGCGATAACTTACCTGCCATCGTATTTGCCCCAACGACGAGACGGCGGTTAGGGGATGAAGCTTGCAGGGGGTGGGGGTTGGAAGGGCTTGGTGCGATTGCTGATGAGGCCGAATGGATCGTGTGCTGAAAAGCCAGGTAGAGAAAAGCGTTGGAAAAAGGGTTGCTTACGCGAGGGGCCCGAGGGGGTTGAAAAGGGGTGGGAAACGCCCGAGGGTAGTTTCCCGCGGGCTTGCGCTTTCCTTGTCTTCTTATCCTCTTCCGCGTTTCGCTACTTTTTTGCGAGTACGCGGACGTTAAGGGTAAAGGGACCGCGAACGGGGGTTGCAAGCTCTGGAGGGGGGGGGGGGTCGAGCAAGGTTGGGGGATGAAGCTTGCAGGGGGTGGGGGTTGGAAGGGCTAGGTGCGATTGCCGATGAGGCCAAATTGATCGTGTGTTGAAAAGCCACGAAGAGAAAAGGGTTGCTCACACGAGGGGCCCGAGGGGTTGAAAAGGGGTGGGAAAAGCCCGGGGTAGTTTCCCGAAGGCTTGTGCTTTCTGGCTTGTCTTCCGCGTTTCTCTACTTTTTTGCGAGTACGCGGACGTTAAGGGTAAAGGGACCGCGGACGGGGGTTGCATGCTCTGAAGGGGGGGTCGAGTAAGGTTGGGGGATGAAGCTTGCAGGGGGTGGGGGTTGGAAGGGCTTGGTGCGATTGCCGATGAGGCGAAATTTATCGTGTGCCGAAAAGCCACGTAGAGAAAAGGGTTGCTCACGCGAGGGGCCCGAGGGGTTGAAAAGGGGTGGGAAAAGCCCGGGGTAGTTTCCCGAAGGCTTGTGCTTTCTGGCTTGTCTTCTTATCCTTCTCCACGTCATTCTAATTTTTGCGAGCACGCGGACGTTAAGGGCAAAGGGACCGCGAACGGGGGTTGCAAGCTCTGGAGGGGGGGGGTCGAGCAAGGTTGGGGGATGAAGCTTGCAGGGGGTGGGGGTTGGAAGGGCTTCGCGCGTTTGTCGATAAGGCCGAATAGATCGTGTGCCGAAAAGCCAGGTAGAAAAAAGGGTTGGGAAAAGGGTTGCTTACGCGGGGCGCTCGAGGGGGTTAAAAAGGGGTGGGAAACGCTCGGGGGTAGTTTCCTAGGGGCTTGCGCTTTCCTTGTCTTCTTATTCTCTTCCGCGTTTGTCTACTTTTTTGCGAGAACGCGGACGTTAAGGGTGAAAGGGCCGCAAACGGGGGTTGCAAGCTCTGGGGGGGGGGTGGTGAGTCTCAGCTACTCACAGGTATGTCGTTTTTGGCTTGAGAGAGAGAGAGAGAAAACGTCGTTATCCCTTTTTGTATTTTTTCCCACCCCCTCACGTTCCTTCACCCTACACCCCGTTGTAATTTTGTAAAACAAAAAAATGAACAAGACCAATGTTTATCTTTGAAGTTGCAATTTTTGTTTATTGATAAAACGTTGCTGCTTGATAATGGTTTTATCATTTAGTGAACGATGAATTAAATCGTAGCGCTTTTCGCAATTGACTTTTTATTTATTAAACATTACTTATTATTATTTATTATTCAGTGAATTTTATTTGTTGGGAAAAGTTTCTGAATGTATTTGAGTCAATACCGTGTGTTGGCGACAATATTGTTAAACAATCAATTTTTACGAATTTCCCATAAATTGGATTATCAATTTTTTAAAAACATTTTATAAACCTTTTTATGATTTTTCGGATAGTCTCGAAAACTTGGCAAGATGAAAACTTGGGAAATTTCAAAGCCTTTTTTTATTATGTTTACCTTGCTGAGGGAGGGGCGGAAGGGGGGTGTCGAAATTGAAGAGAGAATTTCACGAGGGTTTTAGGCCTTTTTCAACTGGCCAGCTAATGGTGGTCCATTTGTAACGAAGCTTTTGGCTGCCAGAGAACGAAATTGTTCTTTTTCGTCTTTACTTGCGGCCTACCCGTTCTCGAGGGGAGGGGGGAGCTTCGTTTCTCGAAGCAATCCTACTGGATTTATCGTCGAGGCATCCGCGGCCGTGTTGGACCTCGAGAGAGCTCCTGCGCATTTTCCTTTTTCTTTATTCACGAAAAATACGAAGCCAGATGAACCGAGAGGAAAATGGACCGTGGCAATCCCAATTTTTTTTGCTCCCCTTTCTTTCACGAGCTCGTGAGCAGAGGGTTGAAATATTGAGAGTCGGGGAGGATTCGGTCGCGATAGCTCGTGAACTTCCGGTCGAGCGGGTGCAGAGCTTTCGGTCGGAAAAAGAGCCATGTTTTTGGAAAACTACTTTAATTTGGTCCAATCGAATTTACAGTTTTTCGGAAAATTGCATTTATTTGATCGAAAAAGATTTACAATTTTTTGGAAAATTATTCCGATTTTACGATATAGAGATGATAATTTTTTGAAAAATTATTCCAATTCGACTGCATCAAATTCGCAATTATTCGTCAAATAATACTAATTTTGTCCAATAAAATTACTTTAATGTTATCCAATGAAATAGCTCTAATTTTTTTCAATAAAATAATTCTAATTTTATCAAACAAAATAATTCTGATTTTATCAAATAAAATTCATAATTTTTCGAGAAAATTATTGTATTTTAATTGCATTATAAACACAATTTTTTAAAAAGTTATTTCAATTTCGTTTCATCAAATTCACCATTATTCGGAAAATAAATTTTATCCTGTAAAATCAATTAAAAATTCACAATTCTTTGGAATATTATGTTTTAATTATCGAAAAAATTACAATTTTTTGAAAAATTATTCTAATTATATCCAACAAAATTTCTGATTTTTGGAAAATACTTTTGGTTTTTACTTTGATTGATTTTTATCTATATAGCAAAAAAATTCATCGCCATTCTTGTTCTTTTCTATATTTTTAATTAATATTATTCTCTACGTTTTTTCGAGAACCCATTAAAGTTGACTGGGGCACGAAGAATGGGTCAAAGGGCTTTTCGACCAAAGAAATAACGAGTTTCCAGGGCGAGAAAGGCCCACCAAAATTTCGAGTGACGTATACGACCGGATATTTCGTAGTTTACGAGGCAGAACGGTGCCCCACGATGTAGCGAAATTGACAACAATAGATTCCCGAGTGCGATTCGAGCCTATTAAACGTAATTATTCGGCGATCAAGCGGTTCCCGAAATGTAGGAGGCGATATGATGATTCACGGGAAGAGAGGTAAATCATATATCCGGGCGTATAAACAATGATAACGAGTGGCGAATTGTCGGTGCCTATAGCAACGAAAAGTGATTATATCTACTGTTACAGTGGCGTAATAATAAAATAATTTGATTTTCATCCAGCAATAAAAAAGTACGCGAAAAATGTAATACTCCAATTCATTCGTAAAATAATTAAAAAATTTCGGTAAATCTTTGAAAAATGTTGTAAGTTGTCATCAATTTTTTTGAGACGATGATATTTGTAGTTTTTTTTTCTGCAATCATATTTGTATTATAATAATAGTATTGTATAAAATATGTAGTAAAGTATATAGTAATATGTAAAATAATATACAAATATTGTTTTTATTATTATTATATATATAATGCAATATAATAATATTATCGATATACGATAAGTAATCATTAGTAATATATTTTTTTTAATTCCCATTTTTTTTTTAATACAAGACAAATAACAACAATTGTAAACAATATCAATAGTCACGGAAAAAATCATCATAAAAAAGTCGTAATTAAAAACTAAAAAGAGAAAAGAACGTTGAATTTATTTTCCTACAAAAAATGAAATGGATCAAATAAAGAAGTTCGTGCTCATCGAAGATGAGCAAAAGGAAGAACAAAAAAAAATTGCAAATAATCTTGCGTGCCTTGGTGCCAATATCCGACATCGCTAATCGTCTTTCGTAAAATCAATTTGCCATTTGCCGAACGATCGCAACGGCATGCCTTTTCGCCGCAACTCTTTTAAGTTCGTTTTCTTTTTTTTTTATATTCGTTATCGCGGAGCT
The DNA here is from genome assembly GCA_963210295.1 of Ophion ellenae. Classification (NCBI taxonomy): domain Eukaryota; kingdom Metazoa; phylum Arthropoda; class Insecta; order Hymenoptera; family Ichneumonidae; genus Ophion; species Ophion ellenae. The sequence goes on along the minus strand of OY723397.1, from coordinate 2,338,013 downwards.
TTCGGGGCTTGAACGATCCTCGACGTGCACGCACCGAGAGCTCGAGTATGCATCTGGGAAAAAATCCATATTCATGTTTTTTTAGTCGCTCGCGCACGGATCGCAAGTACTCGAGAACTGGGCTGTGTGCGTATATATAAATCTGTTTGCATATATATATATATATATATATATATATATATATATATATTAGGAGGTTTATTACGGACACGTGGATGGATAAGAGAGCGTGAACTTTTGTTAATTATCTGAACAGTGTTTTTTTTTAATTGTCATGACATGGGCCGTGAAATGGTATGAATGCATATAGAATTTTAATTGCGTTCAGGGTGCTTGCTTTTTGTGCACGTTGCACGAAAAGCGTACGAGGCGACGGTTTTTTTTGTTGGTAGATTACGAGTACGATGTGGCATGCGTAAAAGTCATTTTGCTAACAAATTAAGGAAGATTTTTCTTTTTACTTAATTAAACGATTTTTTAAAAGACACGTATCCTGACAATTTTTGTCTGGTAATGTTCCATTACGATAATTAATATTTTTTATGATTCATTATTATTTAGGTAATTGCGTGGAAACAACACTGAGGTATTGCTTGGATGTTGGATATTTCGTGATTATTTTTCTCGTAAATGGCTCGTCGAGGCAACGCTTTTAATTGAGGTTTAAATAGCTGCTCTGATCAGCCAGCATCCCGCAATTTCGATCTTCTCTGCACCCCCCCTCCCCCGCCCCTCTTAACATTGACCAACGATACATTGTAATACTCGACGTGGGCCGAGTACAGCTGCAGGAAATTCAGCAGCGCAACCGAATACGCATTAATTCCATCATTAAAGTGCATATTCCGATGATGTATGGGCGCGTTGGGCCACACGTCGTCTGCTGCAGAAACCAATCAATCGTGTATTATTCATCGATAACGTCAACCTTCTCGATGCTTGCCTATGGTACTGCTCTATTGCTCTCCTTGTCTTCACCTACTCAAATATATATATATATATATATATATATATATATATATATAGATAGATAGATATATATCTTACTGGGGTATATGATCCATCACATGGTGTGCTATGTATGGTGCATTGCACCCGATGAAGCCCTCTACAATTTCCGATGACTGTCAGGACCTTCGATTATCCTCCAGAAAGACACGCCTTCTTACATGTCAGCACGAAAAGTCTTCGAATTCATCAAGTCAATTTTCGTCAAAAATCGTAAAATCGTCACGTCAAAAATCGTACAATCTGTCGCCGAAAAATTGAACCCTTATAATCTACCTCAAGTTTACTTCTACGAGCCTTGAGGATGTTTAGGACCCTTACAGAAATGCTACTTTGCTGATTGCAGAAAGTTAAGTAGGTGCAAATGATGGCGAATGAAAATAAACATCATCAAAGTGTTGCGAGGTTCAAGTGAAACGTTGCACTGGCCCCATAGTAAAGGCGTTTCATCGAATTCCTCGGAGATCATGGTTTGGTGGATGTGCGAGGAAACGTTCGATGACGGGAGACCACCAAAAGGGCTAAACATTTAAAAACTTGTCAGCGTGACCTGCTACGGTAGTAGGTTGCGGAGAGCGGGGGCGTGCCCCACGTGGATGAGGCCACTCAACAGACCAGATGACCCTATTCACTGCTCTGAGTGATGTATCGATCTTCGTCGTTCTGTTATCCGGTAACCTGCCCCCCCCCCCTCCCCCAAATGAGTGGTTGATATTCGATTGAGAGACCCATTACGCGGTATTGTATTTCCCAAAAGCTAGCGGGGCACTTTGGGGAATGTAATACAGAATGTCACAAAAGTCGCGTCTCGCGTATGCAGGTTCGACGGATAATTAAATTCTGAAGAGAAAAGTCCTCATCCGTATTTATCTGCGATGCATCGTTGTTGAGATATCAGTTAATCAGTTGTAGCCAATACGCGCGCGCCTTTGAAGTGGATTGTAGTGAGTGGGGGGCGGTCGGCGCGCAATGAGAGAGCGCGCCCCGCCCTCTTAGTAGGTCAGCGCATCGGATTAGCTGTCGTTAGGTGCTTGATATCTAAGCAACAGTGCACCTCAGAGAAAAATGGATGAGAACTTTTCTCTTCGGAATGTTGCGATCTATCTAGCCTTTATATACATCGAATCACTTCGCTTGATTCAAGCCTTCGATTATGTCGCTACATCAGGATTCTTGTTATTTCAAGGCACGTGAATCCGCACATAGTCGAGGAGCGTAAGCTGAAGTATTCGACTCGCATCGCTGGGCTCGATAGTGTGTGTCAAACGCGCCACATCCACTCTACGGATTAGGATCGCTTGTAAGGGTCTCGAGTGGGTCTGTTGAAAGTTCACGCTCCGAAACTAGATCCATCACTCGCTTGGTAAGAATTCTTAGCTCGGCTTTCGGTATATCTGTAGATCTTCGAGGATAACAAATAGCTCCCACGACTCGTAAGTCTCGTTCCAAGTAGCTTCAAGCTTATTGCCAATATGGATCATCTTTCCGCGAGAGATTCGCCTGGTTGGAGTGCGCCACTACGGTAGATCAATATGGGTTGTCTCCCGCTCGGTTTTCCGGTAAAACGGTGGCGGATATTCACGAGAATGCCATTTCTTTCTATACCGCCAAACACTTTTCACACCGCACCCTCTTAACTAATGTACCAGTGGTGTACTCTGAAAAGAATCACCCAATGTTGAACCAGCCCAAAGGCCAATTTAACTGATAAACATCGTTAAAGTACTGGAAAAGCTAAAAATACCCACACACTCATACTAGGGTTGCTGGCGTGTAACGGCAACTGGGTAAGCATACAACAAACTTGGAGCATGACCCGCACCGAAAGCCCACCCCACGGATCTATTCCACGCCCCTGTGGAGTACAGCTATAAACCGTGACCGGAAATTTAATGTTCCCGACACAGCATAGTGGGTGGTGGCTTAACCTCGACGATACATACCTGGAACGTCTCTGCCCAGAAATCATTTAAGCTGTTACCTTGCAAAGGTTCCAAAGGACCTGGATCAAAATGATTAAGGCTCCTTCAAGACTTTTGGCGCCGTGACCTTCATTGATCTTGCTTCGTCACAGAAGCTGTCGACGAGAATCTCTTGGGTAATCCAGACTCCAACATTCTCCTTTATGACAGCGCCCAATGAGGTCCTAGCCCTTGACAAGTTTCTTTTGGTAAGTATCCAGGCACCTGGCGAACACCTGCCAATACGTATCCATGATCCCATCAAGGCGCTCATTCAACAGACCAACTTTGGTGCCTTCACGACACCAGAAATACGACGACAAGTCTCTAGTGGCTGATAGCTGAGATGACGGTAGGTTGTTGCGGACATGTTGCTATTTTTCTCAGGCCTTGTATCACTGACAACATACCAGGCTAGCAATAAAGTCTGCATAACCCAACATACCTCCAAGGAGGAACTAAAACGTTGAACCGCCCTCGGTTCTTCTCAGATGGTCTTGCTGTTTCCTTGGCTGTTACCAGGTCGCCTTGGTCGTGGGCTTGGCGGTGGAACTTTAGTAGAAGCAAACGGAGGAGAGTTTTGAAGTACCTGACGGAGAGAGAAAGAGAGGGGGGCAATTCAGAGAGGCAAAGGCTGACGGGGGAGCAGCAGCAGGCGTTGTAACGTAACGGAGTTATTGCGCTTGGTGCAACACTCCAGCCTCGTAAATATCTGCTACGTCCGACAGCCATTTCCCTACCGAGCTTATACGATTCGTCAGTAGTAGGGCTGCCCAACAGTCGCGGATGCAGTTAGAATCGGAGCCGCCAGCTGGAACCGTACCCACCGATGAGCTTCGAGAATAAATTCACGTGGATAAACGGGATGATAGTGGAGCTTCGCTTGTATACATAATTTACTCTCGATCCGAGAAAAGTTGCTCCAGACGTATCCGGTGATCACTTCTTACCTTCCAAGTTCCAACCCCCATGCCCTCTTTTCGCCCTGGGTCGCGCTAGCTCACAATGCCTGAGGAGCCGCGTCAACCGGAGAAGTCGGCGAAGCTTCGACGAGACTTGGAAACGGATACGACGACCAACTAGCGAACGCACTGCCGCCTGCAAACTTTTGTAATTGCATCACACTGCCACTCGATTCACCTTGCGCAAGGACGTGCGTCAGAAGTTTCGCCATGACAATGAAGCTACTTGAGGATGTGCTTTAATGGTCTTCTGCACTCGGTTACATCCAGGAGGAAACTGGTTTGGAGTCCTTCAAACGAGGCTGCCACGTCGTGGGCAATTTGGACGCAGATAGCAGTCATTCAGGGGTGTTCTTTCCCTTCCTCAGTGTCATCTTTCCTTTTTCCTCAATAGCGGAATTGCGTTGATTTTTCCTATCTGGAGGAACCTGTACATGATGTCCCTTAGATCAGCTGTCTGGTTACGAATCCTCTTGATCGCTGAGCCATTCTGGCGAGAATCTTGTGATGTTGCTTCAAGGGAAATTGAGTTTCATTGGCAATCAAGTGGTTTGGAAATTGCCATTGCTGAGGCAACCAGGCCAATGGTTGGGTTTAAGCTCATGATGTCATCAATGTCAGTCGGATACTCATTGCACACATTAGATATTGGAGCTTTGAATCTTAGGGTTGTTTGGCGTCAAGTCCAGCTCGTTCCAGGCCACTGGAATACTTCCACTACTGAGAGAGCCTACCCCGTCATCAATGGTAGTTTGCTATTCCAGGTGTCTTCAGCAGCCAGCTGGTGCAATTTCATTGGATCTTAAAGCTTTGAATCTGCGATTTGGCTCTGAGTCCTGCATATTTCAGGTCAAGCCAAATACGATCTGCTATCAAATGAGGTCACCAACTTTCATTGCTGAATTTATCCACCGAAAGCGTTGGACACCGCGTGATCAATGGTAGTTCGCTATTCCACGTGTCTTCACGAACGATCCAACACCTTTAGTGGCCCGTGAAAGCTTTAAAGCTCGGGCCGAGCGTTCCCCAGGTGTCGCGCCAGGAATCCTCGCGTAAAAAAGTCCGCCTGGAGATTTTCGTTAAGATTTTAACATTTCGCAGTGTATCCGCGAGGGGGTGTAGCCTCCAACTCGTTTCCAACTATCACCCGTACATCCACCATGAATAAATGAGCTGGCCTTGTTGCCGCATTTCCGCCACGTCGTAAAGAAGACTCTTCTCAAATCTCCCCACATCCCTGGGGCATCCCCCCCGTCACAAATGACATCCGCAACGAGGCAAAGTGACCCGGACATCAAATGTCTCGCGTCCAGGATCAACTTTGAATGCGCTCACGCTAGCTCCCACTGGCGCACATTGGACTTCGACTTCCAGCTGCTGGACAAAAAGGGATGGAATTTGCTGATCTCGCTGACGTTGGAGCTTTCGCAAGCCTTCGGCATGATTCGAATGCCGAAAGCGCACACGCACCCCAGGCCTCTTTCACAACAAAAACGCTTGGGATTTTTGCAAAACTATGCGTGACTGCCTCCCCCTTCCTCAGGGGTAAAAGCTCGACACCCCTGCGGTGGAATACTTTGGTTGTCAGGCCACATTTGCACCCGTCCACCCTGTTCCTGAGGGTGACGAACGCTTGTGGCGAAAATGCCTCCCGTAAGGGGCAGAGGGAGCGGGGGAGGGAAATGGCGAGGGAGCGGCAGGGAGGAAGAAGGGAGAGGGACTTTTCTCGGCCTCTGCCAACCCGGTCGCGACTAAAAGCATTCTAAATTACGTTCGAATGGGCTTGCCGAGCCGAGCGTACCATTCTCAAGAGCAGAGAAGGAAAAAAAAGCGGAAAACGCGGAAAGCTCCACTAAAGAATGTATATATATATATATATATATATATATATATATCAGCAGACATACATATGTATGCACGCAATATATGTATGCAGCTGATTTAATCGGAGGAGGCTGCGGACCAGCTGGAACACTCGGGAGCAGGCTGTACCCCAACTCTTCGAGGATCTCCCAACTTCTAGGGGAGTTGGAGAGCGAGCTTTTTCGACCTAGTGACTGTATAAGTGAATATGAAAAGAAGAACAAGAAGGAGAAGAAAAAAATCTGCAAAAGTCGGCCTTCGTTGCCCTTTGAGGAATTTTCTACCCCAAATCCTTCGGAAGTAGGCCCGGAAGTTGAGTGTCAACGGCTCCAGAGGACATCCATTCGGGCAGGGTTTGTCATTCTTATTTTTACACGGGCCCAAGGGCCAAATTGCCCGCAGCGTTGGCAGTCAAGGTCGTTTGGACCGGAGCTGCCAATGACCTTGACTGGCAGTTCGTACTCTGGAGGGCATTGAACTCGCAGTTTTGTCCGGAGAGCTTGAGAATCTTGCGATGAAGTTTGAGAAAAATTGAGGTGAGGAAAAAAATTGTCGTTGGTGGGTTGGAAATGAAAAAGTATTTGCTTGAGGGCGTCTCGAAGGAGGGTTTGGATTGTTCGCCCTACGAATGTTATCAGTGTCGAGGCAGTTGCACAGGTGACAAGAAATTGCCTCGCGTGAAATTATTCTCATCCTGTTTCCTCTCGTCTATGCCAGTCAGTCAAAGGAGCCACAATCTCTCGGGGTCTCAGGATTATCCCTGTCGTCTTAACAAGCAATGCTTTATCCTTGCCCTTTGTCCTTCGTCCCGAAGCTCCTTGCGCTCTCGTTCTCCTCCGAGATCCCCAACCCCACCGAGACCAGACACTTTCTCATCCCTTCGCAGCGACTCGTACTTACGTCATTATCTCACGAGCACAGATGTCTTCACACCCAACCAAACCCTTGACCTCCTTACACCCCAATGTCCCGAGGAACGCGCACGTTCGGCTTGCATGAAAAAAAAAGAAAAACGTCACAGGCCTCGGCTATGAATATATGAAATGCAATTTCGGAGATTCTTTTTTTGCTTATTTGATTTGATGTTTTTACAATTTCGAAGATGCTTCTTTTGTTTATTTGATTTTTTGTTTTTACAATTTTTTATTCGACCGGTGACTTAAATTTTTTTACACTTTTTTGCTTGGAAACTTATTGATTTTATGTATTTTTTGTTCGTTGACAATTTTTTTTGATGGTGTATTTCATTTTTTGTATTTTCTAAGGTTGAGACTTGTTTATTTGACAATTTGCTTTTGCCTCTTTTCACAATTTTATCATTCGAGCATTTATTCGACTTTGTGTTTTGTTTATTGGATTTTTCAAAACAATTTATTTGATTTTATACGTTGTTTTACTCGACGATTTGTTGTTTGGTAATTTATTGCAGTTTAAGTATTTTTGTTTACAACTCTTGATTTAACATTTTTTTTTACTTGACGCATTTATTTTCATTGACAATGGTTTATTTGACAATTCATTCAATTTCATATATTTATATCTTTTTCATTTGTCATTTGTTTTATTTTTTTTTGTATCCTTTATTTAAAAACTCTCGTCATTTGTTTATTCTGCGTAAAGTATCGAATTCATTGATTGATTCGTGGATCAATATCATCGAAGTTTTCCCATTGAAACGCACAGCCACACAGCAAACTTTTTAATTGTCGTTGTATTCAGGATGACTAAGCCGACCGAATATCAATTCGGAATTCACCCTCGTGGGTATGAGAATTTTTGCGAGCTCCGCCTTTCCCGCTCCACAAAATCCACGCTGGAAAATTGATTAATCAGCACGGGGGTGTTTGACTTTGCGCGTTGAGGGTTGATAAGATCCCGGACGAGTCCCGTGACTAACGAAAAGTGAGCAAGACAAGAAGAGAAAGGGACAGAGAGCGAGAGAAAAGTTGGACAAAGGATCGAGCTAAGCCCTCTCCTGAGAACTTTTGTGATACCGACTCGCCAAAAAAAAAAAAGAAAAAAAAACGGCAGACTCAAACACACCGCACCAGACAAAGGAAAATACGAAACGCACAAAAAATCCGGCGCCTTCGTCCATTATATTCTGGGATTGAAAAAAAAAATGAAAAACCGAAAGGGCTTTGGTGGTTGTGAGTCCGGGCAATCTTTTGGGGTGGCTTGAATGGCATGAGAGGGATGCACCTAAGACACCTAATTACAAACCCTACCGGATATCGTCGTCCCTGCTTTTCAACACTGTTGCTTCTTTTGACTTCTTCTTCTTTACATTTTCCAGCAAAGTCTCCGTAATAAACAGTTCTTTTTATACGAAAATATCGCTATTTTTTAAAAAACATTTTCGCGAAAAATCCCTCTTATCCCATTCGTGTAAAAATCGGGCTGACATAACGAGATATCAGGATTGAGTCTGTAAAATTGAAAATATGCATATTCTCGAATCAGTTTTGTTGTTATTATTATTATTTCTTGTTCTGTTATTACTGGTTTTGATGTTGTCATGATATTATTATTATTGCCATTGAAATTATTGTAATAATAATCATAATACAAAAAATAATAGTAATGCAACCAAAAATAATAATAAATGTTATTGATGTTGTTATTATGACTTTTATTATCATTATCATAGTTTTAATTTTATTATTGTCGTTGTCATTGTTGCAATTGTTATTATAATCATTACAATGATAATGTGCTGATAAACGAAGTTTTTTCTTTTCGGGACAATTCCATTCTTTTTTTTTCACTTAATTTCTCTTCCCTCTAAAAAGATTTTTTTTTAAACCCCCTTTTCGAAAAAAAAGATTCCATTTGTTGAAATTGTTCTATTAAAAAAAAAATGCTTTTTCGTTATTTTTTAAAATTCTCGGTTGTATGATTTTCCAACGAAAAAAATAATTCCGTATTTATTCGCTCGCGAGAATTCGTTGATAAAAAAATCGACAACATTTGTACTCGATGTTTGGTTGTGCGGTGAGAACTGATATGAGAATTTGATAGGCCATGTTCCGCATCGTCTGGATCAGATCCGAAAATGTGCTGACCTCGTTATTTTTTTCCTCTCATTCCCGTTCGTCGGCAAACCGCCCGAGCACAGCACAGGGGGTTGAACAGAAGAGGGATGAAGGGATGAAAAAAAAGAAGAAATTCCGCGCGTGTGTGCATGTCTGTGCGCCCTTATCTGGCGTTACGGTCCATTTTCCACGACCAGCCGGGCTCACGAAAGGTCCTGGATATACGTCCGAACGTTACGAGCCCGCCTGGCATCAACCCCCGAAAAAGAAAAAAAAATCATTCTACGAGGGAGCATCCCTTATCCGAACGCGTCCGTAGGACCTACGAAAACGCCGTTCGTTATGTCCGGTTCGATGAGTGCAAAAAATAAATAATCACGAAGGAACATTTAATGGATTTATTATTATTTTAAGGGGGGCAATTTTAAGGTGAAGATACCTTTAAGCAAGGAAAAAATTGTTGATTTTTATGATTCTTTTTTTTAAGGAACAATTTCTTCGACACTTTTGAGACTTAGGGTATGTTTTATTACCACGCTTGGCTGTTAGATTATATTTGAAAAAATTCTGAATCTTTAGGCTAGGAAAAAATTGCTAACTTTCATGATTTTTTTTATGAAGGAAATATTTCTTCACTACTTTTGAGACTGAGAGTATGTTTTATTACTAGTTTTGGCTGTTACACAAAAGTGGTCATAAAACATACCCCAAGTGTCAAAGATTGTAAAGAAATCTATCCTTAAAAAAAAGTCACCAAAATCAGCAGATTTTTTCCTCGTCTAAATGCCCCCCCCCCCCCCCCCCCCCCCCCCCCAATGAGGGTATCTCGTCAATGAGCCATCAAATATTGTCGACGATCTAGAAAATAATATCCAACGAATCCATAAACCATTAATTTCCTCGATTTATGTGTAGATAAATAAATAAAAAACTGTATAAATAAAATAAGACTAAAAATAATTCGAATGGACAAAGAGCTCAAACAAAAAAATTATAATAAAACTATATGAGAAAAATAAGAATAGAGAAATGTTAACTGACCCAATAATTCTGTCAATCACGCCATACCGTGTTACATAAATTGTTATCGATCATTAAACATCTGTGAACCGAGCAAACAAACAACTGAATAAACCGACGACGCCGTAAATAAATAAATAAGCAAATAAATAAGTGTAGCATCAAATAGACAAATGAAATACGCCAACAATATTTTTCCGTAAACTTTCCTGCTCGTGCAGAGAGCGAAAAACAATAGCGAACAAAATAAGTGTTAACAGTGAATAATTATTTCAACCATAAGATATCCAATGAACTATCACTCATCTTAGAATATCTCAGAAATAAGTAAATTATCATACAAGTAAATAAGCTACAAATAAATATAATTAAAGAAAAAACAAAAGACAACCATACAAATAAATAAATAAATAAACAAATAAGAATTAAGAATAAACGACGAAACGAAAATAACGACCGAACGAAAAAACAAATACAATAAAAGCGCAAAAAAACAAAAAATGTATCAATGAAACAAATGTGCCAGCAATTTTATTTTTCTGCTCTATAAATCCTGCAAAATTTGGATTGCAAAATTTCTGTCGAATTTACGGACGAAAAAAAAAAATGAAAAAAGAAAGAAAAAACGTTTCGGGCTCCAATGCGACGTGCGCGCTATTCGTAATTCTCGTTCGGATTGCGGCTGCACGAGACATGTCGAAGAGAGTGACTACTAACGAGGGTGCTGGTCTCTATCGCGGGGTACCATGTGTCCGGTCAATCAAGCGCTCGGTGTCTAAGGCTCAACGCTAATATTGATGTTGTAGATTAGCGAAATATCCGTACGCTTTATACACGTCCGTATTTCAACGAGAAATCCCTTGCCAAGCCCCCCCCCCCCCCCCCCGCCAGCACCCCAACGCCCCGGCAGCGACTGCCCCGGCCCCCTCGACCTCGTTACTGGTGTACCGTCATAGTATTATTATTGCAATGACTGTTGCAGTACGGTAGTATTTTCTTGACGGATCAACGCCCACGGGTAGAGGGTTAGGTTCCGAAAACCCCCAACCTCTGATCAAGCCGAAATTTTGCACAGACCTCCCTTTGGGTGTACTTCCGAAAAGCCCACACCTCCGAATAATTTAGAACTTCGTCTACTTATGTATTTTGACTCGCTGATCACGAACATGATAGTAAAATACCCGCAAATTTTATTTTCAAGGTCAAAACTTAAGAATACGGTTTTTTTGTAGTTTTTCTATTTTATTTAAACAAATATTGATCTTAGAGAAAAATGTCTCTTACAAAAGTTGTAGCCGATTAAAAGACTGATATTTTATGTTCCATACAGGTTTCGCCTGAAACCATTATTTTCCAAGAAAAATGGGATTCTAGTCACGAGAAACAAAGGCAGCGCTTTTGAATGGCGGGTGGATGTGCTGTTTGGGCATGTGCATTTTACGTTGTATAGGTATATGTGTATTGTTTGGGGGCTGAAGTTCCGAAAAGCACATAAAACCGATTAATTTGGAATTTTGTAGACCAAATCCAAAGAGCCAAAAAAAAGTACATTTATGACATTCAATATACGAAAAAATAAAAAATTGGCGAAAGAGAAAAGAATGGAAAACATGCTCTGCAACCACCCCAGTGTTGTACGCACGCCAAGATTCCACACACCCGTCCAAGGTGCCCAACAAACCCACCCCAGTGTTCTACGCATCCCACGATTCCACGCACCCATCCGAGATGCCCGCCGCCCATCCGAGACGCCCGCCGCCCATCCGAGATGCCCGCCGCCCACCCCAGTGTTCTACGAACCCCAAAATTCCACGCACCCATCCGAGGTGCCCCCCGCCCACCCCAGTGTGCTACGAACCCCACGATTCCACGCACCCATCCGAGGTGCCCGCCGCCCACCCCAGTGTTCCACGATCCCCACAATTCCACGCACCCATCCGAGGTGCCCCCCCGCCCACCCCAGTATTTCAGGCACCCCACAATTCCACGCACCCATCCGAGGTGCCCAACCCCCCCCCCCCCCCCCCCAGTGTTCCACGCACCCCGCGATTCCACGTACCCATCCGAGGTGCCCTCCGCCCACCCCAGGGTTCTACGCACCCCGCGATTCCACACACCCATCCGAGGTGCTCTGCGCCCACCCCAGTGAACTACACACTCCACGATTCAACATACCCGAGTTTATTTGGGTTCGTTTTGATTGCTGTTTGTGCTTGTTTTATTTGAGTTTGTTTCGGCCCATATGCAATAAAGTGCGTAAGTGGATAATATCGAAACTAATGGAGTTTAGCAAAATATACTTATTGGAGTATAATCCCATTTTTCGTGGAAAATAATTATTTGAGACAAAATTTGTATGGAACATAAATTATCAGTCTTTTGATGGGCTACAATTTTCGTGGAAAACATTTTTCTCTACGATCAATATTTGTTAAAATAAAATAGGAAAAACTACAAAAAACTGTTTCTCACCCCAGTGTTCTACGCACCTCGCGATTCCAGACACCCATCCGAGGTGCCCTGCGCCCACCGCAGTACTACACACTCCACGATTCAACATACCCGAGTTAGTTTGGGTTTGTTTTGATCGCTGTTTGTGTTTGTTTTATTTGGGTTTATTTACGCCCATATGCAGTAAAGTGCGTAAGTAGATAATATCGAAACTAACGGAGTTTAGCAAAATATACTTATTGGAGTATTATCCCATTTTTCTTGGAAAATAATGATTTCAAACAAAATTTGTATGGAACATAAATTATCAGTCTTTTGATGGGCTACAACTATTGTTGAAAACATTTTTCTCTACGATCGACATTTGTTAAAATAAAATAGAAAAACTAAAAAAAAAACGTTTGTTTCGGTTTTGATCTTGACAATTAAATTTGCGGGTATTTTGCACTATCATGTTCGTGATCACAAATATCAGAAGGAAGGCTTGTGCAAAATTTCAGCTCGATGGGCGGAACCCTATCCCGGGGGGAGGTGGTAGGTACACCTCCACCCCTTACAACCCCTTCACCCTTAAAACTCGAAGTTTGCAAAAACGACCACTTTTCTTTCGTCACAGCGAGTATTTCGTTATTGGGGACAAACGATCGATTTAGTAGTTTTTTTTTCAATACTCCCTCGCGTGTGATCCGATAAAAAATAAAAATTTCGAGATCGCGTCATCTCAATTGTGACGGAGGAAGGCCATGTAGCGCGTTTCCGTTATAATAATTTAATAGCACGAGTGAATAATCGAGTGACGTTGCTCGAAGCGTCTAGACGGTCTAAAAAAAATGGCAAATATGGATACACGTTGAAAAATGTATGTATCGGTTGCAACGGGCGGATATAAATCCCGAGCACGGCTTTGATTCGATTTCTGGCATTTCCACAGGTGGGCTCGAGACCCCGTCAAGGTTAAAATTTCTTTATTTCGATTCTCGGTTTTTTGCCGCAAATTCACGTTAATTTATTCATTGTCGTGAAACGGTTTTTGCAGAATTATATGATACCATATTATACTATATTATGTTATATTATGTTATGTTATGTTATGTTATATTGTGTTATATTATGTTATGTTATGTTATGTTATGTTATGTTATGTTATGTTATGTTATGTTATGTTATGTTATGTTATGTTATGTTATGTTATGTTATGTTATGTTATGTTATGTTATGTTATGTTATGTTATGTTATGTTAGGTTATGTTATGTTATGTTATGTTATGTTATGTTATGTTATGTTATGTTATGTTATGCTATGTTATATTATGCTATGTTATATTATATTATATTATGTTATATTATATTATATTATATTATATTATATTATATTATATTATATTATATTACATTATATTATATCACGTTATGTAATATTGTATTACCAAATGACCTTTCACAAGAAAAAAATAACCCACCGAATCTATCGAAAAAATTGCGAATGCAGAGTCACTTTGCTCAAGTAACGACAAAAAAAAACGCTGCCATGAAGTAACGAAGACGTTTAGTGAATTTAATGCGTAATACGAAAGCTTTTCGGGCGCGGACGAATCTCTTTGTTCTTTCGTTAAGGGAAGCGAAGAAAAGTAATGAGGAGACTTTTTTCCGTTCGTGTTCGGCGTTGTATCATGATCTACGAACATAATACTCCGCTCTCGTACTTAATATATCGAAAACTGACAGTACAACGCCGGAAAAAGGGCACCGGAAGTCTTTATATTTTTTCTCGGATCTCGTTTCATCCCCCACATCTCTAGCACGACCAAGTTATTTTCGGATGCTCTCTGGAGAGTGTACTTATATATATATATATATATATATATATATATATATTCGAAACACGCATGTGAGGAATATCCGGAGCGTCACAGTTAAGCTCGTACGAGCGCGACGTCCGCAAGATCACAGAAAGAACACACCGAGGGCTTTTCTCCCTTTCTCCTCGTTCTTTTCCTCGCTTTCCCCGCCCATTGTCGGAGCATATTTCATCTCTCGCGCAAATCACGTGTGCGACGTACCGCAGACGGAATTCGCGTGACGTACAAGCGCGAGCAAGGGCTTCAGCTTAACATTTTCGAATCAATTTTTCTCGCAGATGCTTCGTATTTGGAGAAAAAAAAGAGCAGGAGCTTCTGCAGAATTGACTCGCCCAGGACCTAAGACTTCGTGTTTTCTTTATTGATACGCTGATTGTTTCTGAAAAAAAGAAAACAAATAAAATTGTTTCGGAGGCTCGTGCCTTGCACTTGGCGTGAAAAAGGCTCGAGAGTTTCAGCGATTAATGTTTAAGGGTGGTATTTTTTTTTCTCGACCCCGATATAGGTCAATTTCAATCGACTGAATTGACATTTAATTGAAATGAATCTTTTAAGATTCATTTCGAAGTTCCTGCGCGAGGTGCATTGTCTTTTTTTGGAGAAAAGTAAAGGTTTTGGGATTCAGACATTATTGTTAATTTGGTAAATTAATTAATCAATTGGTTGCTACGTTATTGAGTTATAGTAATGGACTTTGTGATATTATTTTTCAAGGTATATGATATTTTAGTATATTATGAGTTTATTATTTTATTATTAATGCTATATTAGTGCATATTATTTGTTAAGTTATATTATATTATGTTATATTGTAATAGTAAGAATGTATATTAACCTCTATATTAATGTATATAAAAAGCTGAACTCAAGAACTGGATTTTGTACTAGTTTTGCCGCGATAATTCAAGAACGATTGAAGATATCGCGTTGATTTAAAACAAAAATAAAGATATCAACTTTTTCCACGAAATGAACCGACGTCTATGTAAAAAAAATCAATTTATTATTATTGTTATTACAACAAATATCATCCGTTTTTCGATGTTTTTCAAATTCTAGCCGCCATTTTTATATTTTTACTTTGTACAATATTGCGTATAAGTTGACCTCGAATCAAGAAGAAAAATTGAAAAATAAAAAAAATTGTGACCGATCGGAAGGAAGTTTGTTTTTTATCCCAAAAAATTTCGCAGTTTTTTGCTCACTATTTTTTTATTTTTAGGCAAATTTTGGGAAAGTGAAAAATTTGCCTAAAAAATCGTCAGATAATTGTTAATAACAAATTAACTATGCAATATAAAAAAAAATCCTACGTACTTCCATAGACAATGTATTTTTCAAGATATATTCAACATTCCAAGTGAATCGGTTGAAAGTTGTCTGAGTTATGTTTCAAGCCAACTTGAAAAATGCAGTTTTGAGATAAACGCTGCACAGCCGCCATTTTGAAATTAATCGCTTCAAAAAAATTATTGTATACAGTCATTGATCTGTGCAGGGTGTCCAATAGGAAGTTGCTAAAACTGAATAAGTGTCTCTTCCCTCCATGAATTCAATAGGGGTCCCTTTTTCTAAGGCGCATACCCGAGGCCCCGCAGTTTTATTCCAGCCGTGGTTGAAGCAAGTACGCGCGCGTCAAAATGAGTGAGCTCACCACGGAAGAAAAAGTATATCTTATTGAGTGCTTCTTCTCGAGGGGAAAAATTTATAGTAATGCGTATAGAGGGTTTCGTACTAAGTTTGGAACTCATCGAGTTGCCAGCGAAAACACTCTGAAAAGGTAAGAATTGAATATTTATTCATATTCATCTATCACACAACTTGTGTTTCAATTCAATTACACTGCAATGAAGTAATTTTACGTTAATTTTTGTAGGATAATCGATAACTTCGTGAAGTATGGTACACTCCAGGACCGTAGACACGAGTTGCCAGGTCCATCTGTCACGGTGACTACACCAGAGAAGATCAACGAAGTTGAGAATTATTTCAAACAAAATCCAAATGATTCGATTCGGAAAGCTGCTCAAGCATTAAAAATAACCAAATCATCATTACACAACATTTTGAAATATTTTTAAAAGTTTCATCCGTATAAAATAAGCACTCATCAATTGTTAACTGAACATGCCATGACGAAACGCATCGAATTTTGTGACACTATTACGGGAATGTTTGAAGCCGAAGAACTTAATGAGAAATTGTTTATTTATTCCGATGAAGCACATTTTTGGATGAATGGGTACGTAAACAAGCAAAATTACCGGTTTTGGGGAACGGAAAATCCCAACATATCGCTGGCGAAGTCCCTTCATCCACAGAAAGTAACGGCATGGGCAGCGATTTCAGTAAAAGGAATTCATTTGCAATTCTTGGAATCTACGGTAACAGGAGAGAGTTACAAACAGCTTTTGGAAACGAAATTCTTCCCTTATGCAAAAAAGAGGGGACTGGTTAAAAGTGTTTACTTCATGCAAGATGGAGCGACGCCGCACCGGACTCATGAGGTGTTTGAAGCTATTCATCGCGTATATGGGACTCGAGTAAGCGGTCTGGGGTACCCTAAATTTGCTCAAGGCGGACTAGAATGGCCTCCGTACTCACCGGACCTGAACCCTTGTGATTTTTTCTTGTGGGGTTACATTGAAGATCATTGTTACGCTAAAAACCCCAGCACAGTAGAAGAACTGATCGCGGCCATCCAGGAAGTGGTTCGCGGCATTACGAACGATATGTTGGACACAGTTTTTCACAGTTTTCAAAAGAGAATTGATTTTTGTGCACAATCTAACGGTTCGCACTTCGAAAATATCTATCATTAATCACTGTACTTTTTCGTCATTTTTATAAGATGTAATAAATTGACATAAAAAATATTTGACTGGGTTTCATTTATGTGCGTTTAAAACTGCAGAGTTTCCTCTATTTAAAGAAATTTGGCTTTTCTGATTCTGTGCACGTGTTTTAAAATGACAGTCGATTAGTTTCAGCAACTTCCTATTGGACACCCTGTATGATGAACACCCTTTTTTGCAATCTCGATTCATTTTGTAGTTTTTCTGAAAAAAATCTCCAAAAAGCCTATTTTTTCGGCCTCCAGTGTACATAAAGTTTGATAATTGTAGAATAATTATTTCTCAGTTTGAAAAATCCTTCAATACTGCTAATTTTTTTAGTCTAAATGTATATCCCGCCTTAAACGCAATATTCACGAGAGAGGAGGTTCAGTAGCGTAACGACTCAACAGAAGCAGCACCTCGCCCTTAAATAACCTCGAAAACTCGATGGTCTCTCTCTCTCTCTGTCGTTCTCCCTTCCATCTCCTACTCCATTTCTTCACCCCTCGTACTTTCTTCGCTCATTTATTTTTCTTCCCCTCTGGCTCGTGGCAACGAGCGACGGTATATATCCCTTGGTATCCTCACGGCACTCGACTGCCCGGAAACGTCTACAAATTGAGAACGATATAGCGTACGTCACACGTCTCCGAGACGCCTCGGAACGCCCGGCCCTTTATTTTTTCTCCCCCATCCCCTATTCCCCTTTCTCCGGGCTGAGTCTCGATAACGCAATTGCCGGAAGGGCCAAAGCGGCCAAACATTCGCACGTAAGACGCATTTCGGCACTGTTTCTCCAGCCTGACAAATGTCCCCGTCGAAAGATCGAGGGCTTTTTGGGGAGAAAAATACGAAGAGGAAAACAGGTCATGTTTTTTGACAAAATTGACAATTTCGAAAACAACATTTTTTAACAATTGCAATTTCCGAGATCTTTGATTATCGCTTGTTTTGAATTTTCACTATAACATCGATAATACTGTTCGTTCAATAATATTAATGACGAATCTAATGTGCACCTCAAATGAAATATAACCCAAAATAAACTTCCACGACTTCGGCGCTGTAGACAAAAATAAAGCCCGGATTTTTCTGAACATTTTGTCTTCCGGCGCCGACCTCGTGGGGTTTGTAGTTTGGCATTAATCCACTCCCATCCCTTTTCATACCGTAAAAAAAACCTACACCCTGATACTTAGGCAAACTTGGATTTAGCACCCGCGGCACCTACAAAATCACCTGTCAAAAAACTAGCCTTTTTCTAATTTATTTCGATTCCAATATACAGGACGATTGTACTAGAACTGAAAAATTTAAAAAGACAAATAGATGAATAAAAAAAAACGAAATGAAACAAAAGTGCAATGAAAAAGTTCAAATGAACCGATAAGATATGTTTAACAACGAAATGGAACAAATATTTTTGAGGAAGCAAAACAAATGGAAATACAAATTGAATAAACCAAAAGAAAAAATAAAGACCAAAAGATTGAAATAAAACAAAACGAAGTATCAAAAATAGTCAACCAAAATCGATAAGTACCAAAAAAAAAAAAAAAAAAACAGTGAATACACCCAAAATACAACGGAGAAAAAAATTAAAATAAAAAAAAATGAATTGTGTCACAAAATTGACACAAAACGAAAAATAAATGTTTGTAAAAATCTAACGAAGAACGAAAAAGTGTCGTTCCGAAAAGGATATACCTCCGATTAATTTGGAATTTCGTGTACCAATGTATCTTGACCCGCTGATTACGAATATGGTAAAAAAATACCCGCAAATTCGATTTTCAGGGTCAAAACTCACGAAGAAACAGACTAGTTTTAGACAAAACTTGTATAGAACATAAAAGATCGATCTTTTTATAGGCTACAACTTTTGTGAGAAACATTTTTCTCTAAGATCAACATTTATTACAATAAAATATAAAAACTAGAAAAAAATTCATTTTTTGTGAGTTTTCACCTTGAAAATCAAATTTGCTTGTATTTTCACTATCACACTCGCGATCAGTGAGTAAAAATACATGGGTGCCCAAAATTCCAAATAAATCTGATGTCCTTTTCGGAACTTTATCCGAACATTGATAAAGTAAAAATTGAAGTGAAAAAAATGAAAACAAAAAAGGAATCTTTTCCATCTCGATTGGTCCGTGGCATTCGAGAGTGCTCGTGAGTGCCTTGGCCTGACAATCGAGTGAATAATTTTAACGAACTTTTTTCCGATGGTACTCGGATATATGGACGAGAGCCACTCTTTATCCGAGTTAACCGGTGGCAGGCTTATTTCACGAGTGGAACATACAGATTGGCCCCAGCACATCCGCGATGAATTGAAGAGGGGGTGGGGGAGTCCACCACCAATGGGGGGGTCACCCCCCAGAGCCCCCTGGCGCTCGGGCAGGGGGAAGTGAGATTATAGAGTGCAATGAATGACGTGCTATGATGGGGGCTTGCGGGAGGTTCAAGCGTTAGGCTAATTACCCGGAATAAACATCTCGTGGATAATTACAAATTAAAGCCGGGAAAATGCTCGGACCTACCGCGATACGCTCGCATATAATACGCGTTTGACGGACGGTACAAACTCAGCGTACGTGATCGTAAACGACCCCGCGGTACTTTCGACTTCTGGGGCGTTGCCAAACGAGTAACCACTTTGGAGGGGGGGGGGGGGGTGCTTATTAAGATCAGTATGCACGGATGCTGAATCAATCAATAATTTGGTCTGAATAAAATGTCTAGGTCTAAATGCATTATTAAGGGGCTATACGAGCGTGACACTTTAAAAAAATCGATTTTTTTTTGCCTTTTTCGACAGTTTGTATTTCCAGAATATCCTGTAAAAATGTTATCATGCAAAAATCGATAGTTAAATTTTTACACGCGTTTTTTTCGAACTGAGATTTTTCAAATTTGCTGACATTGTAACTCAAAGAGCGATTATCGGATTGACTTGAAATTTGAATTAAGTACTCTTGAATATATTTACTCTGCAATGACGTAGGATATTTTTGATTGGATGAAAATTGACGATTTGGCATTGAAATTAACGACCATTTTATAGGCAAGAAAACGGACTTTTTTTCATAACTACGCCATTTTGTTAGATTTTGATATTTTTCGAAAAGCCTACGTCATTGTACAGGAAATACCTTCCAGCTCAACGACATTTTTTCCTTTTTCGGTTTCAGCTACTCAATCGGCCGGAATCATGTCAGCAGTGGAAGGACTTGTTTTTGGCGCCTCCGAAGGCAGCGCAAAAGTCGCTTGGATCTCAAAATTTTTCTAGGAAAAAATTATGCAATATACAAATATAGCCAAATATATTCTTAATTTTCCGAAACATTTAATTGAGTACTTTTCTTCGAAAAAATTCCCAAAAATCACCCAAATTTTTAGCGTTCACACTTGTATAGCCCCTTAAATAAATACAAACACAATTTCGAGACGACCTACACAACTTGAACAGGTACTTATATTCTTTAATCCTTTTTTTATCCGCGGACCGAGATTTTTTTATCATCTGTCGAGCAATTTTGAATTTTGGAATATGTTATTTTATTTTTCATTTTGTATCCGTACATATTCGAAGCGCAATATTTGATACGAAAAAAAGAGTTGGTCTTCTAAATGCGTTTATATATATACAAATATATAATTTATTTATATTCTTATTGATATATATTTCTTGTTTGCATTTGTTTTATTTTTTTTTGTTTGGTTTCGTTTAAAGTATATTTCCATCTTCTTTGCTTTCTTAATAATATTTGTATATTCGTTGTCGTTGTAAAAATTGTTTTCCTATTATTTTTTATTAACCCTCCGTGGTCGCACGTTCTGGCTATAACACGCTGGTCACAGGGGGTCACAATGACCCCGGCCATGTTTCAAACGATTGCTGCGTTGACTGTATTAATCCGAGAGACTTATAAAAATTCAGGAAATTAGTTTAAACATTCTAGAGTGTGGCATTTTCGGTATTATATTTTTATCGAATTTCAAAATAACGGAAAAAAAATCGTAAGGGGTCAAGCGCAAAAAAAGCCTTTTTTTTTACTGAAAAAATCATATCTATAGCAATTTTCAATATTTGTTCATACAATTTGAGGGTGATAGTCTTGAGATATGATAGTTTAAGGAAAAAAATAGCTTCATGGTGGGAAATATGTTAAGGAAAAAAATGCTTCACGTCCGATCTTAGTTTGGACTTACAAAAGGTACACGAAAGCACCGTTAGAAGGCAGGCCACTCGCCTTGGCCGCCAACAACTTATAATAGTAATGTTCGCTTAAAGTTGCGCCTGGGGTCATTTTGACCCCGGGTGGCCGCGGAGGCTTAATCTATTTTTAATTCATATATTATCTTGTTATTTTTCTGGTATTTTCCTTTCAAATGAAACGTATAATTTCTCGCGATCAAAATGGTTGTTCCGTATTTTGGTCTATCGCCCTCGATCGATATCACTTTCGCGTCAACATCGAGGAATGTTTCTCGACAATTCGACAACGCTCGTAAATCCAAAGTTCGAGCCACGTAAATTCTCCGCTGCAAATTATTGCCGCGAATTCCTCAGATTGTTGCACGAATCTGCATGAATAAAAAAATAAAAATGAAATGAAAACTGTTGAGCAGAAATAATTAAAAGTTTGGAATACCAGATAATGCACCGTGCGTTGCAAGCATCGATTATCCGGCGGTCCCCCGACTCATTCCACCAGCTCCACTTTCCAACGGAGGCTGTCAAGTAAAAAACAGCTCTATTAAGGGGTTAGGCCATTCTAGATGCCGAAAATAGGCTTTTTGGTTTTTTTTTTGGAAAAACTACAAAATAAATCGAGATTACAAAAAAGGGTGTCTATCATACATATCAGTGACTGTGCGCAATAATTTTTTTGAAGCGATCAATTTCAAAATGGCGGCTGTGCAGCGTTTATCTCAAAACTGCACTTTTAAGTTGGCCGGAAACAGAACTTAGCTATTTCAATCGATTCACTAGAAATATTGAATATATCTTGAAAAATACATTGTCTATGGAAGTACGTAGGATTTTTTCTTCTATATTGCATGGTTGATTTGTTATTAATTATCGAATTTTTAGGTAAACTTTTCACTTTCCAAAAAGTTGCCTGAAAAATCGTCAGATAATTGTTAATAACAAATGAACTATGCAATATAATAAAAAAAACCCACGTACTTCCATAGACAATGTATTTTTTAAGATACATTCAACATTTCAAGTGGATCGGTTGAAAATTGTCGGAGTTGTGTTTCCTGCCAACTTAAAAAATGCAGTTTTGGTATAAACGCTGCACAGCCGCCATTTTGAAATTAATCGCTTCGAAAAAATTATTGTATACAGTCACTGATATCTATGGTGGACACCCTTTTTTGTAATCTCGATTTATTTAGTAGTTTTTCTGAAATAAAATCCCCAAAAAGCCTATTTTTCGGCCTCTGGAGTGGCCTAAGGCCTTAATTATTGTAGACCATTGAAACAAGAGGTTTCACAATCTGAAAACGGCGAACGAAAAAACAGAGTTCTGAAAAAAAAAATGATTCACCACCCTAAAAATCCCTAAAAGGCACTTTTGAAAATTCGGCCCTAATTGCGTCCGTTTTCTAATTTCGTGATAGGATTTTCCGAGCGATAATTAAAAATCCAGCGTTGCCCGAGCACGCACGTACGCTCGCAACTTTTTCATTTTTTTTTTTTTCGTTCTCTCACTCATCGGCTCTCGTATCTCGACGCGTTACTGACAGGGATGTCGAAGCTTTTCCGGTGATTGGAGTTTCACAGGCCAAGGGAACGGTCGGAGCTCGAAGCGGCCCAACCCCTTGATCCCCCAATTCCCCAACCCCCAAGGCGCCCAACGCTGTTGGCCCAATAGTGGTAGAATTGAAAGAAGAAAAAAAAAAACAAAAAGGAAAGGTTGGCCTGGCAAGTACTCGAACGCGGGAATGATGCGTTGGCTGAACCTAAAGGGGTTTTCCGATGGATCGATGGCACGGGTTGGCGCGCCAGTTTCTTCCCTTCGACGCCCCCCCCCCCCCACCACGCCGAGTCCGCGCCAGTTTTCCTCCGCAATTGCCGTAACTCACTCCCGACGCTCTCACTTCCGGCTCACTGGCGCTAATTTCCAGCGAATAATTTGCTTCATCGATTCCTTTGCCTAGCGATACTGATCTGCCGTTACTGTCGAATAAACAACGCGCTACATTCGTAAATTGATCAATGCACGAGGGAAACTTGGAGGGGAAGGTGTGATGCCTTGTTTCTTAAGGGGAGATTGACACTGCTGAGCTTCAGTGCTGATTAATCGACCCTGCCATGTCCCTGTCGGCGGCGTTCCTCCACTGGACTAACCTCCTCCGCATTGTCGCGACCACGATGTGATGGCAATTGGTCGGCGAGTTTATGGCTGTAGCCGAATATCCCAAACTCTCCGGATCGCCGCCCGAAGTAGATGCTATCAGACCCAAAGTTCCTCGTAATGTTGCTCGTCCCGGGCGTGTTTACTTTCCGCTTGGCATTGAGGGACGCGCTGGATCGTGCCCGAAGTTGACCCCGCCTCGAGTTTGTGCAGTCGCCTGGAATCTTGGTCGTACGGTAATGTGGGGGGGGGGGGGGGGGGGGCATGATTAATTCTGTGGAAGATTGACTCCAGTCACCCTATCTAGGAAGTTTGTGCTACGTGGATGGATGATTCGAGGCGGCTTCCGTCGTCCAGGGCACAGCGAAGCTAATAAGTCACGGGGATCGGCATTCAGTGGCAATCTCGGAGTGAGGAAACAAACCCAATAATGGCAGGCATATTGTCTCAACCGTGTGCCGGGAAATCGTTGATCTCGGTCGAAAGGAGGCGTGACGCGAGGGGTACGGAGTGGGATGAACGATTGTTTTGTGAAGTGTCGCCCCTTCACCCAAAATTCTCGGTCTTAGACACTTCGTTCGTTAGTACTGCGTGTCCTGAAACTCTTTTTTTTAGGCTAGTAGTATTTTCTATATTGTATGAGTACTGTACGATGTTTAAGTACTGCTACTTGCGGTACAGTTACGCCCAGTAATAACAGTAGAGTAATAGTAAAGTAACGTACAGTAATAATAGTATAGTAATATACGGTAATAAAAGTACAGTAATGTATCGTAATAACAGCACAGTAACGTGTAGTGATAACGGTAAAGTAACGTACAGTAATAACAGTACAGTAATGTACAGTAATAACAGTAACGTACAGTAATAACAGTAACGTACAGTAATAACAGTACAGTAACGTACAGTAACGTACAGTAATAACAGTACCGTAACATATAGAAATAACAGTACAGTAATGTACAGTCATAACATTACAGTTACGGTCACTTATAACAGTAATACACATAACGTACAGTAACAGTACGGTAACGTGATAACGGTTGATAACGTTATAATAGTACAGTAATAACAGTATACTAACAGCACAATAACGTACAATAACAACATTACACTAATAGTACAGTAATATCAGAATAGTAACAGTACAGTAACCCACAGTAACAGCATTACACTAATAGTACAGTAATGGCAGTATAGTAACAGTACAGTAACGTACAGTATCAACATTACACTAATTGTACAGTAATGGCAGTATAGTAACAGTACCGTAACGTACAGTAACAACATTACACAAATAGTACAGTAATGGCAGTATAGTAATAGTACAGTAACGTACAGTAGCAACATTACACCAATATTACAGTAAAGGCAGTATAATAACAGTGCAGTACCATACGGTAACAGTTCAGTAACGCACAGTAAAAACAGTTCAGTGATGGTATACAAACGTAAAGTAATGGCAGTACAATAACTTACAGAAACAGCAGTACGGTATAATACTAATAGTGCAGTAAACGGCGTTACAGTACTATGACTGCACGATGTACATCATGGTGCACTACTAATATTTTAGTAACCTCCTTACTCTTACTGTACGACATGCAGTACAGTACTGATAGTGCAGTAGTAACGTTACTTCAGTGTTACTGTACGTCGTGCTGTACAGTACTGATAGTGCAGTAGTAACATTACTTTACTATTACTGTACGACGTACAGTATACTACCAATCGTGCAGCAACGTCATTGTACAGCAATCAATCGTTTTGCAATTATCGTATGGTAACACCAAAGTAACAATGTAATAACAATAACTACAAGTAATTTGGTAGTAGAAAGCGCCAGAAAAAAACAAACTGCACTATAGTTTTCTAACAATTCGTTTCTAAATATTTGCAACTATTTTGTTTGTGGCTTTCCGTTTGACCTCACTTTATCCTCATTTCGTACTTCATTTCTACCCCGAGAACGAACTTCAACGGCATTGCTAATTGCGCCGTCAGCTGTTACGGAGGATTCTTTTTTTCGACCACGGTAGTTGAGATCGTGTAATAACGAAGTGCGAAACGAGGTGAGCTCCGGTAATTCTCGCCTTGCCTTAACGCCCATCGGGTTTTACACGTAATATGCATAAAGCTCGGACACGTGACAATTCGAGGCATGCACATAGTCGCTCTCCAGCATTCACGATTCTACGTGATATACAGAAAACGTAGTTCGTATCCCTCTGTTTGGATTTTCGTCGGGATGAAAATATTTTTATCGGGATTTACACGATTTTGATCCGTCCAATCGGATATAATTTTGGGCGACCAATATTTCCTATTATCTTCCAGAAAAAGCACTACCTTCGCTTGACAGTTTACAAAACTAACACGTGATATAGTCGTACAACGGTATATGGACAAAGGAGCCGCCTCTCTCCCGACGATTTGTTTACGCCCTGAATACAAACAGCTTTTCGGCACGCGGCCTCTTCTCTCGCGCAGCGTATTCACACAGACACGTTCATTCGAGCGTTTGCAGCACGTTGGTACAGCGAACCGCACATTTTGATTGCAACGTTACCAGAAAATTTGTGAAACTGGAAATAATCCCGTTAACGCTTCCCGGCGGACGTTGGAGGAAGAGAAAACAGAACGGTACGGTTCGATCGGTTTTTTCTATGACCGTCGATGCGAGATATCGTAAACGCTTCGAGGGTCGTCCCGGTTCTCCCGATACCTCGTTAGCATCACCTCACCCGCCTTCGGACAGGTAAATAAAAAGTTACACGGGCACTGAGCTGTTGCTGAATGGGGCCAGGATAATCCGACGAGACGATACATTGTCATTGTATGATGGCAGTTGGTTGCCATCATACAATGGTTACCATACAGTAATGGTTGCGGTGCAGTAATAGTTTCCGTTCAGTAATAGTTACCGTACAGTAATATTGCAGTGATAGTTGCCGTTCAGTTACCCATTGCTATCATACTGTACAGTAATATTGCACTAAAAGCTGTCGTTCAGTAGTAGTTACCGTACAGTAATATACAAAATAATGATTTTCGTACAATAATATTACCGAACAGTAATAGTTACCGTACAGTAATAGTTACCGTACAGTAATAGTTACCGTACGGGAATAGTTACCGTACAGTAATAGTTACCGTACGGGAATAGTTACCGTACGGGAATAGTTACCGTACGGGAATAGTTACCGTACGGGAATAGTTACCGTACGGGAATAGTTACCGTACGGGAATAGTTACCGTACGGGAATAGTTACCGTACAGTAATAGTTACCGTACAGTAATAGTTACCGTACAGTAATAGTTACGGTACAGAAATAGTTACCGTTATAGTGATAGTACAACCATCCTTAGTGCATTGAAGTGGCGGTCAAGAAAACGTAGCCGCCTACGTACGCCCGAAGTAACGGTACAGTAACAGAACAATACTGTAAGTATAGAACTACAATACAACAATAGTGCCTCGAAGCCGCCGAAAACTGACAATAACAATGCAGCATCACCGCGAGTGCACAGTAATTCAACGATGTACATTAATTGTAGAGTGAACCTAGATAGGAAGTATGATAACAGTACACGAGTAGTGCAGTAACCAGAAGCAGTACATTAACAGTACGGAAGAAATATCGTGAGTATACAGTAATCGTACAGTAATACTGGAGCAACGATGTAATAAAAGTACTGAAGTAGTGCAGTAGGTGCAAGCAGAACATAAACAGTACATAATGAATGACGCGAGAAATAGAAACAGTAATTAAGCATTGCGGAGTAATCGTACAGTAACGCTACCAGAACGGTACAGAAATGGTACAGTAACTTTGAAAATCCGATAATAGTCGTAATTCAAACACAGTTTTATAGCAGGAGAACGCAAGCCAAAGTCGAATGTGCTCTACAGTTTACTGCCAGTACAATAACGATCCCAATCGAGTACAGTAGTACGTCCGTCACAGGAACCGAATGTCGTGCGGTAGTCGCACAATAATACTACAATAACACTGCAACAAAATTATACCAACAGTACACGAACCGGAAAACGCGGGAAAAAAATGCTAGCGTACAGTAATCAAACACAAGCGTACAGTAACCGTACAGTAATACTACAGTGAGACTGCAGTATTACTGTACGGTAGTAGTGTAATACTGCAGCATTACTGCAGTAATACATTCAAATATTACTTCACTGTTTATCAAATATGATCACTGTCATAAAATATTACTTGACTGAAGTATTACTATACTACCGTATCACCGTATTATTACTGTACTACCGTACAGTAATACTGCAGTGAGGTAATATTACTACAGTAATATTACTACCGTACATACCGTACTACCGTACCGCATTACTATACTACCGTACAGTAATAATGAAGTGAAGTAATATTTGATGACTACAGTAATACTACAGTGAAACTGCAGTATTACCGTACGGTACAGTAATCACAAGTACTACACCAACAGTCCGAAAAACGCGGAGTATCGTCATCTCTTAGAGTCTACAGTAGCGTATCCAGTAACTCCACAGTAACAGTACAGTAACACTGAAAAGCAGTAGCTATAGTGAAATGAATGCGACCTCAACGAACGCGGACAGCCTCAACGGAGACTAGGACAGTAACGGATACAGTTCGATAACCGCATCGACAGTACAGTAATGTCAACGGTACAGTCACAGTAACTCAACACCCACGGCACGTTTTACATCGTGTAATTCTCATCCCAAGTTGTATTACCCTGCCGGTGTATCTTTACACCGACCATTCCGCATTGCAGTAGAATTTCTACGAATTCGCGTATCGATTTCTGCAGAAAAATGTCTGCCTATGCAGTCCATGCTGCATTTTTATTGCAAAGTATATGCAGCGAAGGGTGTATATGTGTGAGGTACGGGTTTGTTGGTCGTGTGTCGAGGGGCATGTTGCCCTCGATGTATATATTTCCCCGGCAACATGCGTGCGTAGAGTACGTCTTTGAAGAAGTAAATGGACGTCGATGCGCTTCCGGACGGGGGCGGGGAGGTTGGGTTAGGGAATGGCTGGTTCTGTCTCTTCCCTCTCGTTTGCCAGGGCACATGCATACTGGATATGATATATGACATCGTTTCGAGGGTCTCTCACTCACTTTCTCTCTCCTCCCTATCTCTTTATCTCGTCATCTTTCTCTCTCTCTCTCTCTCTCTCTCTCTCTCTCTCTCTCTCTCTCTCTCTCTCTCTCTTTCTCTCTCTCTCTCTATCTTTCTATCTCTCTCTCTCTCTGCAGCCCAGCCAAACTGTGCACACGTGTGCATTTTGATAGGTGTGTACGTGGATGGGTGTTTGGTGCGACACTACTAGACTCTTCTCGTTTGCGAGGTCGGCCAGAGGACGTTGCACTCAACTACGGACCAGAAGAGTACACGCTGGCTTTATGTGCTCGAAATACTCTCGCGCTCCAGGATTTCTCTGACTTTGTGGCATGTCGAGCTCTCTTTCTCTCTCCTTCCAGCATCCTACGGCCCCCTACCCCTCACCCACCGTCCCTCCTCTTGGTCTTTCATTCCTCTCGTGATTTGCATATGTTCTCCGCATATCCTCACGGTTGCTTTCCGATTTTCATCAATTTTTTTTTAAATGTTTAATCTCTCGGGATGCGGCTGGAGCGCTGAATAGCGCGGCTTTGAATAACAAAAACCTACGCGTCGATTCGAACTTTAAGGGGTTAGGCCATAGTAACGGGCATAAAATCATGTGCGAATTTAACAATTTTCTTTTTCGTACGAAAAAGTGATTCACTCATAAAATGAATTACACATCTATTGAGTATGAATATCAAGCTGTTAGAAAATAAATATATTTTTTTTTCGATGTACAAAATGGCCGACTGCTTGAAACTTCTCGAAACAGCTTTGTTCCAATTGGCGTGACAAATAACTCCAACAATTTTCACTCGATTTACTTCAAATTTAAAAGTTATGTTCCAAATTGCATTTCGCAGAGAAGTGCGTACGGAATTTCTGATTAATCGAAAACCTTTCATTTTATGAGCCGTTATAACGAAATTTTCGACTGAAAATTCATTTTTTAAGTTCAAATGCCTACAACTTTTGAATAAAACAATATTTTTTAAATTCCGTACGTACTTCTCTAGGTATTCTAATGTAGATTGACGAGAATTTTTGTTTTTTGTTCTAGGTAAAAAATTGTGGATGCTAAATGTCTTGATATTCATATTGATGCTAAACAGCTTGATATTCATGCTAAATAGATGTGTAATTAATTTTATGAGTGAATCACGTTTCATACGAAAAAAATTGTTATATTCGCACATGATTTTATACCCGTTACTGTGGCCTAACCCCTTAATGGTAGATATTCACAACCAAAGGAAAAAAAACGAACGCACACCGATCCAACGTTGAATCGATTATAATAATTGCATTACTGTTTAATAATTATCGATATGTTACCATTGATATCGTTCGTTATAATATTATCAATAATCAATAATAATTAACAATATCCTTTTCTAATTTACGATGATTCACGATCGAATTCCATCTAGAAAATTCTATACAACGCATAATTCCACACTGCTTTGATTGAAGTGATTAAAATCATTGATGAACTTCCAAAAGTTACTAATTTCTTGAAAATTCTTGAAGCACCGTTTAAAAGATAATTTTTTCTCGCACAGTCTCTGAGAAAACGCCCGTCCCGAACCAGCCAAGTATAAGAAGCTCCTGCGCAGTGGCAGTCAGATTCGAGGTTTCCTTTCTTGACGTTTCGTCCTTTCTTGCATGCCGCACGTTTCTTCCTCGTTCCCAAGCTGCCCGGAATGGCAGGGCAGGGGGGGGTGTAAAAATTGCATAATTTCAAGGATATAACGTTACGCTGAGTTTCACTTGCAGCCCCGCCTGCGAGTGCTTTCGAGTTTGGTGAGCCCAGACATTGCTTTCAACTGTTGGGTACATATATATATATATATATATATATATATATATATATATATATATATATGTGCAAAATAAGACGCTATAGAATTTAATTCGATTATACGTTCTGCACTACATTTCTTACCGTACTTTACAGCACGTTTCTGCGCGGACAAAAATTCTCATAAATTCGATCGAAATTGAATTGTGGTAAATTTAGTGTTGCTGAAAGTCGCACCAAAAATGTTCACTCTACAGACCAACATTGAACAAACACTCAAATTATTTCACGTCTGTGGTATATTTAAGTCAATTTTTATTCAAGATTTTTGCGAATATCGTGTTCATTTAGATATAAAAGGATTTTTATTGATATTGTATTACAGTTTGGGATTTTTTGAAATTAATGTTGCGCGAATATGTGCGAAGAAATTAAGGTTGGTGTATTCTTTTAGTGAACGGATTTTTTTCAGCGTAATGACTATTTAATTTTTTTTACCCAGAAATCTATTAATTTTGTGTCATTTGTATTGACATGTGCAAAAAAATCAATTTACGTGTATTCTTTTAGTGAACGTCATTTTTCTAACGCAATGACCATTTAATTATCTTCTTCAAGAGAAACACGTTTTCCTATTGAATAGTTCATAATGTTTCGACTAAAAAAAATAAATGGTCATTACGATAGTAAGAATGACGGTCAACGAATAAACGGGCGTTCATTTTTTGCACATTTTCACGCAACCTATTAATACAGTTGATAAAGGAGAAGTAATTTTCTACGGGAAAAAAATTGAAATGATAATTTCGATAAAGTAAGAATTTTTTAAAAATAATTATTACAGAATTAATTTATTGTTCAGCTTATTTTATAATGTTATTAATGAAGAAATATGTAACGTTGATTTGGTATTTTCCACAAGTGTGGGATTCTGCACCAGGTGGCAATTTCGGAATAATTTTTAAATGGCAGCAAGAAGAATGGGCTCTTTGAAATAATTTGGAATTTCGAGACCCACAATCTGCGTCGTAGGTTGAGATGTAGAAACGTTTTATCGATTTGAAAAAAAAAAAAACGAGAAAGAAATTGGAACAAAAAAAACGAACAAAAAGGAGGACGAGTTGAAATATGAAATCGATTGTTGTTGGTGTATATACCGAGGCGGCTTATACGGGCGATGTATCTTTACCGTTGAAATCCCAACCGAGCGCGCAGCACGCGGTATTACAACGTCGATTCTCCGATATCGTATTACCTTCGCGGCCTTTGTCTTCGCCGAGCGCCCACGAAAACATTTCTGTCATTTATTATTATTATTATTATTCA
Organism: Ophion ellenae; assembly: GCA_963210295.1. NCBI lineage: Eukaryota > Metazoa > Arthropoda > Insecta > Hymenoptera > Ichneumonidae > Ophion > Ophion ellenae. The sequence continues at coordinate 2,306,385 of OY723397.1, read as the reverse complement.
GACGTGTTTGACGATAAGGAGTGTGCCAAGAACTTGTAAATCAAGTCGATATTCCTGTGTCAGGAGAACATTTCGTAGCCAATTAACCGAGTGAGCGAGACGAAAAGAGGAAATTAAGCGCGAGGAGAAAAGCCTGACAAGCGAATGGCACCCGTGTAGTGATAAGAGAATTAATTCGCAACAACAAATACGTAAATAATCGACGAACGCTGAGGAGTTTAGAACTTTCTTTTTCCAATTGGAAACATAATTGAAGTAAGGGTTTGAGGGCTCTTGAGGCCTTAGGCCACTCTAGAGGCCGAAAAATTGGCTTTTTGGGTTATTTTTTTCAGAAAAACTACAAAATAAATTGATATCACAAAAAACGTGTTTATCATACATATCAGTGACTGCATATAACAATTTTTTTTAAGCGATTCATTTCAAAATGGCGGCTGTGCAGCGTTTTTGCGATGACCTCTCCGTTTTCCTGTAATTTTTGAATTATAATGAGCCAATTAATTTTTTTCGACTATATATAATAACTGCTATAGAAGGACGTAGGATTTTGTCGATATATTGATTTTTGGTCAAATGGCACACTTCTAAAGTGGAAAGTGAAAAATTTGCCTAAAAAATCGTCAGATAATTGTTAATAACAAATGAACTATGCAATATAAAAAAAATCCTACGTACTTCCATAGACAATGTATTTTTCAAGATATATTCAAAATTTCGAGTGAATCGGTTGAAAATTGTCTGAGTTATGTTGCCGGCCAACTTAAAAGATTCAGTTTTGAGATAAACGTGTTTGTAGTTTTTAATAGTCTCGCAGCGGACCTGGCGGCCTTGTACTAAAAGTCGAAAACCGAGTCCTTAGAGATTTTTCCCGGCCTAGGGGACCGTTTAAAATAATAGATTTTTCGAAATTTCTAAAGTGGCCTAACCCCTTAAGTTGATTTGGGAAAATTTTGAATTCCCAAAAAACGTCACACACCGATCGTAGGTAAGATCATATTTGAAGCAAAGGAAATAAATTGAGGAGTTTGAAACTTATTTTTTAAGTGAAGTTTCAATTGTACGATTTTATTATGAAGTTATGATATATATCTTGGGATAATAAGTTACAAATTATAATACATCGGATTTTTTCGCGAATTATCGTAGAATTGTGAATGAAAAACGTTTGTCGTAGATTACTGCATGATCATTCATAATTTTAGGACAACAATAATATGGCTCATTAATATTATGATTGTTATTAATAATAATGATCATATCATCGTTAATACTTATTACATTATTGTTAATAATTATAACATTATTATTAATAATTATCGATATTTTCCCATTGGTAAGGTTTATTACATTATTAGCAATAGTCAATAATAATAATAATAAATATACCTAAGTCTTGTTCTTAATGTTTTTGAGATAATTCACGATTAAAATTCATCTAAGAAATTAATCATAACGCAGAAGTCCTCCTAGCTTTTAGTCGAGTAAAAAAATGAATACATGGTACTCGCGGTGATAATTTAATTAATTCGCAACAGTAAAGTCGTAAATTACTAATGAACGTGGGAGCGTGCGAATCTCTATTATTCTACTTAAAAAAATTATTAAGTCAAGGATTTGAGAACTTTTGAACTTATTTGATCGAATGTTGGATGCCTTAAAAAGTCATCGAGAAAGATCGTAGAAACAAACCATCGAATTCTTATCTTAGCAACCACAGGGGTATAGTTTAGCATTTGTACGTTATCCAACATCATCCTTTATGTAGTCCTCTATTGAATTATCGAGAGGGACATAATATACTCGCAATGCGTTACCAGCATGGCTGTTCTCCGATGAAAACTTTACCTCGGGGAATTCCCCTAGCCCCCGATAATCCACTGAACTCGTTCTATTCGCCGTTCAATCGCTTTGGATGACCTTCCTTCGCGTTCGCCAATCTCCCCTGATACATTTCGGTCATCGAGACGTGACTCTCCGATCTCGGGGGTCTTCAACCCCCACTTGGGTGGCTTCGCAACTCCTCAATTCCTATATGGAAGGGTCGAAAATATTTTCCCGTATCGCTGCAGCACCGAATCGACGTTGGGCTGGCTAGAGAGCTTTGAAGGACACGTAGCATATGGGTTCTTCATCGGGGTAACGGTTGTTACTGTACGGTTATCGCTACTGCAGCCTGGTTATTAATAAAGCCGTTCGAGACCCTGTTTTCCACTGTCGAGGCACCGATACTGGTGATGAACTGGAATCGTTATTGTAACGGTACTAAATTGCAGAAAACATCCTGATAAGGAACCGTTTTCGAACTGTGTTGCATATCGTACGGTCGAGGTTACTGTGCAGTTACTGTGGAGGTCACTGTACCGATGCTGTGGTAATTACTGTATCGTTATTGTCGAGGTTATTGTGACGGTACTGTGGAGTTTACGGTACAGTTGCTGTAAATATGACTGTATTGCTACTGTCCAGGTTACTGTACCGTTACTATGGAGGTTACTGTACCATTACTGTGAAGTGTATTGTACCGTTAATGTGGAGGTTACTGTGCCGTTACTGTGGAGGTTACTGTACCATTACTGTGAAGTGTATTGTATTGTTACTGTGGAGGGTACTGTGCCGTTACTGTGGAGGTTACTGTACCATTACTGTGAAGTGTATTGTACCGTTACTGTTGAGGTTGCTGTACAATTACTGTGGAGATTACTGTACCGTTACTGTGGAGTTTACTGTACCGTCACTGTGGGGGTTACTGTGCCGTTACTGCGCCGTTACTGTGGAGGTTACTGTACCGTTAATATGGAGGTTACTGCAGTATTATTGCGCCGTTACTGTACCGTCACTAGGATACGGCTACATTGTGACTGTACTGCTTTGGGCTACCCGTACTACTTGTGTGCCTATATTACATTTTTATAGTGGCGTTACTGTGCGGTTACTGTTTCTTCTATTTTTCACTCGACTATTTTCCGTTACTACCCTATTGGCGTAGTTTTATCAACACCGTCACTCTAGTGTTACTGTACGATCGCAGTACAAAGATGGGTTACTGTTTGGTACTCTCGACGTTACTGTACGATACGGGGATTAGTTTGTACCGCTACTGCATCGTTACTGTACGATTACCGTCCTTTTGCTACATTGTGATCGCACTGTTTACAGTTACTGTCACTACTTGTATGCCTTTATTGCCCCTTTACTGCAGAATTACTATGCGATTACTGTGCACTGTCTAATTAATGTACACTCACGGTATCCTTTTTGGACCGTTAGTGTACTGTTTTCCCGTACTGCACTTATTGCGTATTTTTTCATTCCCCTGTCACTCTAAGATTACTGTACGATTACTGAATAACGTTGGGTTACTGCACACACCGGTATTGGAGGTGCATAGTTACCATCGACTGATTACGGGGGTTCGACGGTTTTTGGACGGGGACGTTTTTTCGGTTTCGAATGAAAATGGAGAAAAGAGGAGAAGTTCAAGCTTGTAAAATCGAGTGGAAGGAATAAAACGAATATAAATAGTACGGTGGATAAATGGGATGGCGCGTCGAGGGCACGGTGGAAAACGAGGCAGCGTTGAGAAGAGCCATAATTCAGGAAAAAGTCTGAACTCTATAGAAATATTGGACCTTCTCCGGGTTGGAGTCGGTTGGACAAACACGGGAGAGGTTTATTCTTTGTTAAGCTCCTTAAGACGTGGGATACCGTGAGCCAGAGAGAGAGAGAGAGTGAGAGAGTGAGAGAGTGAGAGAGAGAGAGAGAGAGAGAGAGAGAGACAGAGAGAGAGAGCTAGCAGCGAGCTTAAATTTGTCTTCTTTCTATTTTCTCTCAAGCACACGGAAAAAAAGCCGTAGCAATTATGCCAGGCATACACTCCTTTAGACAGTTTGTCTTCTTTTCTCCACATGATTCTCGCGCACTTCGCTCGCTGCCCTTTCCTCGCGGGGAAGGAGGCCATGAAATTGTTAACGAAGTCGTTCGTGGCCTCTCAACGGCGCGTCACTGTGTATCTCGCTCACTGAAAAGAAACCGCGACTGAAAGAGTATAATGGGAAGCGTTACCGGAGCCGGATCATTTCGGGTTTTTTTTCTCAACCCGTAAAATTCTCTGGTCCAGGGTCATTTGTATTTTTCAGGCTGCCAAAGGAGCTCTCGATCAAATCCACCTGGATAGAACTACGAACGAGCAGACGAAGGCATCTTGGAATTCCCGTTGGCTGGAAAAATGAGGTTTCCCGCCGGACAAAACGAAGGAAGAAAAAAGAAATTTAGCAAAAGATGCAGGAAAAAACACGTAAACGAGGATACCGGACGTTAAAGCCTGGCTGCTCTTCATTCCCGATCACCTTGGACCTCGGTTTTGCGAAGCGTGACGCCGAAAGAGCTGGATGAGTGCCAGAAGAGAGTGCTCGGAACTATGGAGAGAGAAAGAGAGAGGGAGGGAGAGGGAAAGGGTGGAAGGCAGTTGAGGGAGGTGCGGGGATAAAAAGGCGAGAACGCAAGGAGGGAAAAAACACACACATGAATGTGTGGTCACGGTGGGGTGGGAAGAAGAATGAAAGGATGAAAGGGAAATATAGTTATGTGTACGAAGGGGATGAATCTTCTTCCTTGGCCGAAATCTTTTTCCAGAAGGGGAAAGAAACGTTCCACGGTCGAAACCATCGTCAGCCATTTTCTTGCCTTCTCCCGGTCTCCTCCAATTGCTCACGTGATCGCTCGTTTTTTTCCCCCTCGACCCTCCCACAACCGGGCCACTCGCACTCAACTAACTCGCCACCTGAAAGCCTTGAGATGCAGTAAAAATTCGCGCTCACGTACTCGACCACTTTACGCGCGGGAGGAGTACGTGTCAACGTGACACGAATATACGAGAGAAGGGTTAGGAAAAAGGGTGAGCGCCATCAGCGCCCTGAGACATGTACAGCTTCGCCACTTGGTTCTAGCCTTGCGCCCCCGTTAAGTCAGGACCAGCTTTGAGAAAATTAACGTTACGTGATTCGGGAAAGTGCACATTCGGAGGGTACAGCACCGTTGGGATTCGGGTCTGCTGTTTTTTTGCTGGCCAGTTATCCATCCGGGCGATATTTCATCGTGCAGCTCGGGAATCCAATTCCATTTGGTCCCTTTGGTATCACAACTTTACTAACGCATCGATGCGTCCCTCGTCTGATGTATGGTCAGGCTCATATGCCCGTTTAGCACGATGGATGCCCCGGAAGCACCAAAAAGCCGGTGACTGGGTGATCGCAACCATCCGACAAAATAGTGATCATGGATGATCAGCTGGAAAGTGATCACGACCAGCCAGCAGGTGAGTGATCGTGATTGTCCAGTAGGAAAGTAGTCATGATTATCCAGCAGACCAGTAATAGTGACCACCTAGCAGGGCCATGATCATGATTACCCAGCTGAAAAGTGGCAATGGCCAACCAGCAGGTCAATGATGATGACTACCTAGCAAGAACATGATCATGGTTACCCAGCTGAAAAGTGGCAATGACCAAGCAGCAGGTCAGTGATGATGACTATTCGGGAGGCCATTGGTCCTGGCAATCGGCATAGCTGTCCTACAAGTATGTGGTCATGGCAATAGCTATAGTCACCTAACAAGGCAGTGGTGATTGCCCAGTGGAAAACCTGCCATGACCATCCGACAAAATAGTGATCATGGATGATCAGCTGGAAAGTGATCACGACCAGCCAGCAGGTGAGTGATCGTGATTGCCCAGTAGGAAAGTAGTCATGATTATCCAGCAGACCAGTAATAGTGACCACCTAGCAGGGCCATGATCAAGACTACCCAGCAGAAAAGTGGTCACGACTACCGAGCAAGTAACTGATCATGACTACTAAACAGGACATTGGTCCTGGCAGTGGTTACGGATATCCCGTAAGGCTTGGGGTCGTGGCTACCCAGCAGGTCAGCGATCATATTAACCCAGCAGGAGAGTGGTCATTCCCGTGGTCGTGACTACCTTGCAGACCAGTGGTCATGAAGCAGCGGGACAGTGGTCGCGACGAAGAAAACGTTTACATTTATCCAGTGGAACAATCATGATCACGGAGCTTTCCCAACCACAACCACGAGTTTCATCCAGCACTGGAGACTCACCCGGTCCGAGTGTAGCGTAAGACCCGCCTCCCTTTCCCAATTGATGCGTCATACGCCAGAAAACTTCACTTGAAACGGAATGCAGAGTCCTCGGGTGGATGTTTGCCAGGGCATCCGGCATAATCCGATTATTCTTGGGAGAATGTCGCAGGAGAGTTGTTGAACGAACGCGTGTCATTAGATACCCGCGTTCCAAACTACCCTCCAAGCCCCGCTCGGCCCAGGTTGCCGTGTACGTGGGACGATACTTTGTCGACCACAATTGAGGCTACGGGGCTCGATGGCACGGACAGCTGGGCTTGGAACGGCGCGCTTATAGAATAGACCGCTATAGAACCCACATATGCGCTACTTCAGCCTCATACCAACTCATGTTTCCAACCAATCCACGAAGGCCGGTAGCTTCCGGGATCCAGAACTATCTAGACAGCTCCCGGAAAACGGTTGACAACGGAAGACCACGATTTATTCGAAACATAGCCGCGTTGGAATCCCATCGAATTCCCTCTACAAAGCCCCGAGCCAATTTCCGAGAATGGTCCATGCGAGGCCAACATTGTCGAGCATTCAAATTCTTCAACGGCGTTTCCCTCTCTCTCTTTCTCTCTCTCTCTCTCTCTATCCCTCTGTGGTCTGGTACTGCACCACCTAATGCGAGGATTCGATGCTCCCACCCGCAAAGTATTACCACACTGAAGGCAATTGGATTGAGGGATTGATCGATACAGGAATGGCTACCAATTTAGATGTTGCGGAAGTGATGAATTAGCAGTCTCCCGGCTCGTTTCCCAGCGGGATACAGACCTGCGGATATGAACGAAATTCCAATTATAGGAAAGGGCCATGTTCGGCAGTCGTGCAGCGGCTCCTTGACTTCCGAGATCAAGGTGGCAAAATGGTCTAGGCGTTATCGAGCCATCCAACAACATAGGGTTGATATAGGGAGTAATGGCAGGTCATGGCTTCGCGACAAAGCCACAGAACATCACGACCCGATGATAGAAAGTCCTGGAACATGATGGTCCGATTATTTGGACCCATATGCCATTATGTCTTCATGACGTGGGGCCACGTTACCGCATGGCTTCATCATATAAAGCGACAGCACATCATAGTTCCATTACCTGGAATTATGGAACATGGGAGGCCCGTCATATGCAGCTACAAACTATTATGGTTCCGTGAAGGCATTTGTGTAGGATGACTATTACGAAGCGGGTTATATCCAGCCGCTTTCGGAGTCCGTTTCCAATCAGTCAAGCCAAAGATTGTCTTTTGACGGTTCCATGATGACGGAATAAAAGTCACCAGAGAACGCTGAATCATCTTCACGTAATTCAAGACCGTATCGGTGAAAGACTTCACATGGCGGCCGGCCAGTCCATAAAATAAGGGGAGAAAGACCTCGGCATAGATTACCTGGACAATAGACAGGGTATCCACCGGGTTGAATGTTGGTGGTGAACATAAAATCGATCGGCGTGAGTCTTGTATGCATAGACCGGGTCACGTGTTGTGTCCGGACTCAAAGTCGTAGTGAAGCAGGGATGGTTCCGTTGTGACGACGTCCTACCACCTACAATGGGGGAGCATCCAGGTCCCTCAGGGGATGTTGGTCTGCCCGGCGATTCCCGAAGCCCGTGGAGATTCGTCCTTTCGGACAACTCTATCAGACCATCTGGGGGAGGATCAACCGCACACCCAATATGCGGTGGCAGCCGAACGTATGATGAAGGCTGTGTTTGAATGATGATATCAATTAAAGTACGTTGATAGTGTGGTCTTCCCATAACCATGAGGTTCCTTATGAGAATATCTTCCTAAGCGGTATTGCCTCGTTTGACAAACTCCGCAAAATGGACTGTTCGTTGATGGCACGGGGGAAAAGGTTGGGCTGATTTTTTTGACATGCGACTATGAGATTTTGGGCATTGGCTTGGAGGTCCTTCAGCTGTACTGGGAAGGAAATTGGGAGGTGGCAGGTGACCATTTCCTGTGTCAGTTTCATTTCCCGAGACTTGTTTGGGTTACCGCAAACTGGTATTGACTTCTATGAAGAGGGCTGATGACTTGAAGAAAAGGACTCACCGTTGATGACACTAAACTAACTTTCGGCTGATTTTGTAACATGGGTCCTGGGGATTTTTATATCAGCTTGGGTTCTTTCAGCTGCTGTCCGTACTATGCAGCTATTAATAAAATTGTGTTTCTGGCTTGCAGGGGTGGACACGGCGTACGATGGTCAGGGATGCTTGGACGGACGACGGTGGGAAAGGCTGGTGGCGGTGGTGGTCCAGGTTGGGCGGATTGTTGGCGATGGCGGTGGCCTTTTCCTGTTTCGTCACGATACTTCCGGGCGCCTCGGCCAATCCCGACGCAAAACGCCTCTACGACGATCTTCTGTCCAACTACAATCGGCTTATACGACCAGTTGGCAATAACAGCGATCGACTTACTGTCAAAATGGGACTGCGACTGTCACAACTCATCGATGTCGTAAGTACTGCATACTTCAACAGCTTTTTTCCATTTTGCTTTTCTTCGGAATTTATTGTTCTCATTTTTCAACGTTCAAATCCTTTTGTTCAAGGATTTCGCTTTTTCCATATTTTTACGTGATTCAATGATCTCATATTATTTGGGTGTGTTCAGGCGTCACCTAATTTCTCACGTTTTCCGTATCATTTCGATTTATTGGGGTTTCGCGCCTGGCGTTTTGGGATTATTTGGAATTTTTTGGTTAATGGTCACGGATGTTATATTCTTCATTTCTAATCCCTTGGGTACATGGGGTTTTTCAACTTGATCATTTTTTGCTTCTTTTCGAGCGTTACCGGAAGGACCCCTGTCTCCTTAAGGGTGAAATAAATCCCGAAACATGGATACTTCTTGAATAAATTAGCTGATACGATGAATCGATGGAAAATATGTAGAACTTTGCAATAAATAATTGCGCAACGTTGCTTACGATGGCTGTGCTCCAAAACAGAGCGCTTTCGTTTTTTTTTTTTCGTGAATGCTCGTTCGCGTAAATAAGCTGGGAAAGCAAGCGTTAAAGTTCACACGACGAGAACGATTCTCGGTCAGCAAGGGAAAAGTAGTTTCTCGTCAGGTATCGATTTAATCTTCGCAGCGCAGCAAGCTCTCACGGCCGTCCACATGAAGGAAAAAAAAAACTACGTGGTGACGGAACAAAGAACGTTGGAGAATAGCAGCGCCACCAAGCAGCGCGCGACAGACAACTTTATTGACAGACGCTCGGAGAGAGAGGGAGGGGGAGCGAGGGAGAGAGAGAGAGAGAGAGAGAGAGAGAGAGAGAGAGAGAGAGAGAGAGAGAGAGAGAGAGAGAGAGAGAGAGCAAAACCAACTTGCGCGCTCGTTCGGAACGTTAATGGGTTAAACGACCCAAATCTCGTTCGCTACTTTTTTTTCCTTCTTTCACAAACGAGCTTTATCTCATTTAACGACCGAGATCTCATTAGGGATGGTGCAATCCTCGTACATTGCGCGTCACGGAGCTGTATATCAGTTTCGCAATTCTATGGACTGGAACATCTCCCCATCGAGGAAATATTGTCGGTGGAATTAAGGGGGACTGCCAGCCTAGAGCCAGAAAAAAAGTGAATTTCGACCTTTTTTTATGGACGTCCAATTGATAGAATAAAAATTCTACTCGGTGGCCTTTGTTCTACATATCTTCGAGTATCCTTACAATTTTTTTGACAGGATTTTGATAAAAAATTGCGCCGCTGAAGGTAGATGAAGCAAGTCACCTCCGTCTGACAATGCCGACAATAATCCTCCCATTTTCTTACCTGAAACGGAAATTCAAAATAACTCGAGTTCTGGATAAGATTCATGTTCGAAGTCCGTAGGAAAATCGAAAAATATCGATTTTTGATAAAACGGTGCATGTGTGAAAAAAATGATTCTCGGTAAACAAAAAAACCGAAAAAAAAGTCGAGACTTTTTTCTAAGGTATCAAAAACTCCCTGCGTACTTTGATGTAAAATGTTACGAGGTTTGAAAAAAAAATATGTCAAGTAAATCGGTGAGGAATTGCCGCAGGACATCATCGGACAAAGGTGACTCGATTTATCCAGCTTCAGCGTAGCCATTAAGTTACAAAATCGCGTGGAAAAAATTGCAAAGATACTCGAAGGTACGTATAATGAACGCCGCGGAACGAAATTCTCATTCTATCCCCCTCAATAACTCAACGAGGCACATTTCTCTTCTTACCTTTTTTACAAGCTTTTATTCAACTTGACTTGGTGTGAGATGCAAGACGGAAAATCAATATTTCACCCACTTCCCGACTACTTGGAGCTCTAAAATTTTGAAAAGATGCATCTCAATGTGAGAGGTGACAATGCTTGATTCAACTTTAAAAAAAAACCTCTTTCTGTGGGATGCAAAACGGAAAATCGATATTTTACCCACTTCCCAACTACTTAGAGCTCTAAAATTTTGAAAAGGTGCATCTAATTGGAAGAGGTGACAATGTTCAAAATTAAAAAAAAAACGACTTTCTGTGAGATGTAAAACGGAAAATCAATATTTCACCCACCTCCCGACTACTTAGAGCTCTAAAATTTTTAAAAGATGCATCTAAATGTAAGAGGTGACAATGCATGGTTGAACTTTAAAAATAAAAATTAAATGACTTTATGTGAGATGCAAAACTGAAAATCGATATTTCACCCACTTCCCGACGACTTAGAGCTCTAAAATGTTGAAAAGATGCATCAAATGTAAGAGGTGACAATGCATGATTCAACTTTAAAAATAAAAAAAACGCCTTTCTGTGAGATGCAAAACGGAAAATCGATATTCCACCCACCTCCTGACTACTTAGAGCTCTAAAATTTTTAAAAGATGCATCTAAATGTAAGAGGTGACAATGCATGAGTCAACTTCAAAAATTAAAAAAAAAACGACCTTCTGTGAGATGCAAAACGGAAAATTGATATTTCACCCACTTCCCGACTACTTAGAGCTCTAAAATTTTCAAAAGATGCATTAAAATGTAAGAGGTGACAATGAATGATTCAACTTAAAAAATAAAAATAAAAACGGCTTTCTCTGAGATGCAAATCCTTAAACTGCGTATGAAAGTGTGATAATAATTTCTCTAATTACTATTGTGCCAAATTAAATGCGGTCGATGAAACTGAATTGATCAAATTTATTAAACATTCAAAAAGTTGGGCGCCACAAGCCTTTATTTACAGTCAAGCATAGGTGACTTGGTGAAAAGAAAATTATTTTCTACTTTGTCGTACATTAAGAGGTTAGGCCACTCTAAGGGCCGAAAAAATAGGCTTTCTGGGGATTTTTTTTCAGAAAAAGCTATAAAATAAATCGAGATTACAAAAAAGCGTGTTTATCATACATATCAGTGACTGTATAAAATAATTTTTTTGAAGCGATTAATTTTAAAGTGGCGGCTGTTCAGCGTTTATCTCAAAAAAGCATTTTTCAAATTGGCCGGAAACATAACTCAGACAATTTTCAACCGATTCGCTGAAAATGTTGAATATATCTTGAAAAATACATTGTCTATGGAAGTACGTAGGATTTTTTTTATATTGCATAGTTCATTTGTTATTAACAATTATCTGACGACTTTGTAGGCAAATTTTTCACTTTCCAAAAACTTGCCTAGAAAATCGTCAAATAATTGTTAATGAGAAATAAAGTATGCAATATAAAAAAAAATCCTACCTACTCCCATAGACAATGTATTTTTCAAGATATATGCAACATTTTAAGCGAATCGGTTGAAAAAAATTGCGAAAAAGCTTTTTTTTCGGCCTCTAGAGTGCTCTTAAGAAAAAGCTTGTTAAAAAATAAATGTCCCGCGAAAATCAATATATCCGGAGTTTCGAGAGTGTCCAACTTGCCGCGAATCACCCGGTGTATCTAACGGAATATTTAGCTACGAATACACAGCGAGGCAGCTTTTCCCATCGCGGTGGAAAAGATAACGAGTAAAATTTTTGCTCGTTAAGTTTCCCTCCGGTTGTGAGGGCCTTCTGGGGCGAGTCTTGCCGGAGACGAGCGCTCGCTGATCGTCTCACTTTTCGGGTAGCGTTTATTACGTGGATAGTTGCGAGGAGGAGTTACTCAACTTACGCTTGTCGGCCGAGAGGCGTCGCGTTTCCAATTTTCTTCCCGCCTGTAACGAACACCCGGAGTGTAGGCGGGTCGGCTACCGGTTATGGCCAGTAAATTTACATCAGCGGCGAGTTATGTCGCGCTGAGCTTTTGATGAGTTTGTTTGGGTTTAAAAGCGCCGTCTGGGAGCCTGGCATACCGGAGGAAAGAGGAATCAAAGATCGTTTGGGTTTAGCTCGTCGGAATTGATAATCCGTTTGATCGGGCAACCGGAAGTTGGTGTGGCGAGTGCCAGTGTCGGGGAAGTCGATCAGGCGCAGGATGGGGCGAGCTGATGTACATTGGTTCTTGGTTGATAAGCTCCGGATCACATAATACGAGCTCGGACATTGCATGATTGATGAGTTCCCCTTGGGCGATCTTCCCCTGGGGTTGCTCGTGGTGTAACAACAGTTTTTGTTTCAACGCCCCGAATCACATGTTGCACAGGGTGGCACGAGCAATAAGTGGCCCTCGACACGCCACGTACGAGTTATCGGAGCGGAACGCAGAAGGGTCGCGAGCCCTCCCCCGGCGCCCCCCAGGCGCCCCCAGGCTCCTGGGGGATAACGTCGAGGTGGAACGGAGGAAAGCGGAATATGGATGGGGCAGCAGGTGCGTGGAGCACAAGTTTCCGAGCTTTTGGGTCATTCCATCGCCCCTCATAGGTCAAGGCACACGCCCCCCCCCCTCCTCCCAGAATGTACTTGACTAACGTTGGAATAGGGATCGCGGGAAGGGAAGAAAATGGAGTGGACACTATTGGGATACCCGAAGGAGGGAGTGAACGAGCGCGAAGTCCGTTGGCCTTTGTCTATTTATGGAGACAGTCTCTGGAGTCGATCGCCTCGATGGAAACTCGAGCCAACCGATCATCCCAGGTTCGCTGTGCTTCGAATCCAACTTCCTGCAAAATGGCAGAAAGTTGGATGGAAAATGGAACTTCGAAACGGATGGAAGGAATCTTTATGATCCGAAGACAGGTCCTCATTGAAGATGACGGTGACGGAGCTGTCCGGTGAATCAAGGTAGTTGACAGGAGCTATGGAGGTCTGATCTATGATCCGATCTATGACGAGCTGGAAGGAGCCATCAAGGTCTGATGGCTGAGATGGTATATGATCAGCTATTGTCAGGTCAGCTGGAAGTTGCCATTACAGTCTGGTACATGATTCCATCCGTGATGAGATGAGATACGATGAGCTTGTTATTCCAGTTCCGTTATTATAGTTCCATTTTCCATCCAACTTCTCGCCATTATGCAGGAAGTTAGATGGAAAATGGCACTTTGAAACAGATCTAAGAAATTTTTATGATCCATCACGTTCAGTTGGAATGAATCCAAAGACAAATCCTCATTGAAGATGACGTTGGATGTCATCGATGATGGTGACGGAGCTGTCAGGTGAATCATGTTAGTTGACAGGAGCTATGGAGGTCTGATCTATGATCAGATCGATGACGAGCTGGAAGGAGCCATCAAGGTGGTCTATGCTGAGGTGGTATATGATCAGCTATTGTCAGGTCAGCTGGAAGTTGCTATGGATGAGGTGAGCTCGAAGGTGCCATCAACGTCGCCGATTCGGGTGTCCCAAGTGTCCCAATAAGTCCCAACATCGTCCCAGCAAGTGTCCCAACATTGATCAATTACCCTGAAAGAATCGCTGGAACTCCACGGGCTATTTAACAGCTTCGAGACCTTGCGGACTCCAGTTGACTGGCTTCCGGTTCGTCCGCCGCACAACGCTAATTCTCCACTGATCGATTTGGACCCACTACTCATCCGACACCACAAATTTGCCAGTTCACTCGAACCAGCGGATGGTCGACAACGCCTGCGGGTGTTCACGCCTGATTCTTTTCCCAGGCGCATAGTGGAAGCGCTGAGCCGATGGGCCGAAAAAAAAACTCGACAAAGAAGACCGCACAGGACGACGACTCATGCGGTGAAAAGTTTTCCGTCACCACAAAGTCGACCGAGATTGGGTGGGATCCGGGCGATTCGAACAAGTCGACGGAACATTTCACCGTGTCGGGGACCAGGTGCCCCAGGGATGGAAGGGAATGACGGGGGCCGAACGACTAACGCGGCCATACGATGATACTTGTTGCTGTTTTTTCGGCTCTTAGTTATCGTGGTAGTTACGGTCATTGCTTTGAAGGACCTTTTTGGAAATGATGTCAATTCCTGGTCGACTAGATCCTTGCGGGGGTTTTGGGGTTAGTTCGGTGTTTCCGGTCACCCGACCAGAGGACTTCGCGATGGCGGGACAACACTGACCGAAACGACTGATCAGAAGTTCAGGCTGTGGCAAGTTACAGTGGCGTTGGCCACACGTTGTGCCCGATGCCAGGAGGCCAAAGAGGAGCCTGGGCAGGTGTGCCACTGGGCTTTCCCCACTTCACACAACGTCGTGTATCCCCGGAGGGACTTTGAACAAGCTGCCAATAAACTGACCGCGTAACGATTTTTGATTCCCCTTGCTTCTTCCGCCCAACTAATCGACGCTTGCGACACATGCGTTGAGCAACGCTGGCCCGGGTTCATACTCGGATGGGTGACCGTTCTGCAGGCCAGTTTTACACGTTGAGGGGTTAGGCCACAGTAACGGGTATAAAATCATGTGCGAACTTAACAATCTTTTTTCGTATGAAAAAGTCATTCGTTCGTAAAATTAAGGGACTATACCAGTGTGAACGCTGGAAATTTGGGTGATTTTCGGGAATTTTTTGGATGAAGAGTACTTAATTTAATGTTTCGGAAAATTAAGAATATATTTGGCTATATTTGACCTATGTTACATAATTTTTTCATAGAAAAATATTGATATCCAAGCGACTTATACGCGCCTTCGGAGGCGCCAAAAAAAAGTTCCTCCACTGCTGACATGATTCCGGCCGATTGAGTAGCTAAAAGTGATAACGGGAAAAATGTCGTTAAACTGGAAGGTATTTCCTGTGCAATGACGTAGGATTTTTGAAAAACATCAAAATCTAACAAAATGGCGTGGTTATGAAAAAAATGTCTGTTTTCTTGCCTATAAAACGGTCGTTTTTTCCAATGCCAAATCGTCAATTTTCATCCAATCAAAAATATCCTACGTCATTGTAGAGTAAATATGTTCGAGAGTACTCAGTTCAAATTTCGAGTCAATCGGATAATTGCTCTTTGAGTTACAATGTCAGCAAATTTGGAAAATCTTATTTCGGGAAAAACGCGTTTAAAGATTGAACTATCGATTTTTGCAAGATAAACTAATATTGATATAAATGGTCGAAAAAGGCACAAACATCGATTTTTTAAAAGTCTCACACTGGTATAGCCCCTTAATTTTATGAGTGAATAACTTTTTCATACGAAAAAAAAATTGTTAAATTCGCACATGATTTTATACCCGTGAGTGTGGCCTAACCCCTTAATTTCCATGACGCGCTGGAATATTTTTTCCACGTTTTCGACCCAATCTGACGAAGAACTCCCCTCTCGCGAGGAGACAACTTCAAACCGGAGCAAAGTTATCGGAAATTCATTTCCGACACGTCGAAAAAAAGTGTCCACTTCTTCGGGACTGACGCGTGCACCCATGAACTTAAGGGTGAAATAATATTTTTCCTCGTCGCAAAAAACTTGCACCCTGCCTCGCGATGCCCTCTGGAAATTCAATTGGGCTTCAAATAAATTAAATCAAGTTAAATGGGAATTCAACTCTGTGAAAT
This sequence comes from Ophion ellenae, assembly GCA_963210295.1. Taxonomy (NCBI): domain Eukaryota; kingdom Metazoa; phylum Arthropoda; class Insecta; order Hymenoptera; family Ichneumonidae; genus Ophion; species Ophion ellenae. The sequence continues at coordinate 2,290,394 of OY723397.1, read as the reverse complement.
TTTGACTGGAAACTTCCCAGGTAACTTTGCACAGTTACTGGTGTGTATGTTATGGCGAGGGGGCTGCCGGAGGGCGCTGCTACTGATCCCTAGGAAAGGTCGTCCAGCTCGGCTATCATAAAGCCGAGTACGTCGAAAAGCTCGCCTGAATGAAGAAGGCTAAAGCAAATTCTCTCCGGCTATGAAACAGAGTAAAAGATGAAGAAAAATGGAGGATAAAAAATGTATATATATGACGCGTAAGGAGAAGCTTATTCATTTGCTAATGAATTTTACAAAAATAGTCCAGGGTGTGCCTGCGATCCGAGGAACGATCTTCCTCTTATCGTAATTATTTGCTTCACCTTCCCCGGAATTTTTTTACCTATATAATTTTATCCACCTCGAGACTGTCCTTGTTGTATTGCTAAAAAAGAGTAAATTCGGTTTTGTATTCTAGAAAAATATCCGTAACGTAATAGGAGTTCATTTTTCGTTGTAGGGAAGAAATAATTTAATCGTAGTTTGATATCCTAAATAGTTAATCTTTATTCATAATTTAATCGAGCACGAAATTTGAGTTTTATGTGTGTGTTATTTGTATCATCATCAATTTTCATTTCTTCGGGAGAGGAATCTGAGGCTTGTGTTCTTTTTTCTTTTTAAGCTTCGGAATCATATTCAATTAAAGAGGAAAATATTATTTCCACATTAAAAAAAAATAGAATCCTCAGCTTTTTTACGAAGTGATAAAAAAGTGTCGTAATAAAAATCGTATCCGATTAAAACTTGAATATATCGTGCAATAAGAATGTATCGTAATGAAAATGATATCCCTGTAAAACTCGAATATGGCTTTTAATAATAATGTTCGTTCGTCGACTTTGAAAAATCAACATGAAAAAATGTTTGAGGTCGAGTACCACTTTTTTTGGTACTGACCATTCGTGATTTGAAAAAAGATTTTTTTTCTCGAGGCTTTCCGTTCACTTTGAGCCACGGTGCTTTTTTTCTCGCACACAGAGTGATAGTGGGACTAGTGACAATTTAAAACTGAAAATTTATTTCATAGCGGAAAAAGTTTGAAATTTTTTTTTCTCATCTCGACAGCACTCTCGTGTGGTTCTCCCTCTCCCTCTCATAATTGTCAGCTTTAAACGCCTTTGTGATGTTAAAAATAATTTGTAAATCAAGAGAGATTTTTTTGCCAATCAGAAAACCCAAAAAGTTTTTTAACACAAATATTTTATATTATTTCTTTGACAAATTTTGTTTTTCCTCCGATCAACAAAAAACTGTTGTCAATTTATGCCTGAAAATTGGAAAAACATTCGCGAAGTATTTGCATCGTCTGACCAAAAACTGCCGTGACTACTTGAGTTCCACTACTTGCTGTCCGCATTTTTCTGACTTCCCTTCGCTCCCACTTCGTTGCTTCAATCATTTAATTGCACAATTCCTAAACCCTGGAAACAATAAATTCCGTTTTTATCGAATATGACGAATTGTAAAAATTACCGCACGTTTCTCGTGCAACCGGTCATTTTTAGAATTAATTGAATTTTTTGCCCTCGCTTTTCGTTCGGTCAGAATTATCGATATCCTTGCGAATCTCAGAGCTGGACGCGACGGGGAACACTGACCAGTCGATGAAAAGGATAGACGTCAAAAGCGTCCGAGAAACGGGGGCAAATCCGAATTGACGATTGAAATAGAATCTGATTGGTTCGCAGATTGAATTCACGATTCGTTGCTCAACAGAGACTCCGCGGTATTTAAATAGCGACCCCTCCCACCCCTCCGCGGCCTCTGAATCTCCCAATTATATTTGTACATGAGAATCGATCGATGGAGTCCAATTATAAGAGTGCAAAAAATCGACTTTTTCTCATTTCTGGCTACCTCTCTAGTACGCGGGACGTTTTTTAAAGGATGTTTTTTTTAAGCGATATTTATTGAAGTTTATGGTACCCTGACTTCAAAACAATATTTGTATTTCGCGATATTGTAGAAACAAAAAATAGAGTACAAATCCCAAAAGTATCGATTTGAAATCACTGTAAAATAAAATCATATTCATAAGAAAATGGTGAAATAAATTTATTATGTTAAATTAAATTCATAAATAAAATCACTGTAAAATAAAATCACCCAACAAAATTACCGAAAAAAAAACAAAACAAAATGCCCGATAATAATCGGGCATTTTGTTTTTTTTTTTCATATTAATGGATAACTGAGAAATTTTTATTTCTGTCGCAATCGTCTGAGATGGGACCCAAATATTATTGCTAGGTAAAAAGATTTTTTTCCGTCTTGCGAAAAAGTAAATAATAAATTGCACTTAAAGTGCCCAGTCTGGGTACTTCGAGACAATGATAATCGCCAAAGACAGATAAATGAACGAGGAAAATTAAAGCTCACGAGAAAATGAAAGAATGTGAAAGGACAACGAAGGATAAAAAAAATATATACATGTATATGTATGTATGCGGAGATCAAGGTGAGATGAAAGGAGCGCGAAAGGGACTCGGGGCTGTCAGATGACGTCCGACGCAATTAAAAGTTTTCCACTTGCCGCGCTTTACTTCGCTTTGATCTTCGAATCGAAAGAGTTTGAGATACGATTGACTCGAGCTTTTTTCCACCAACTCTCCTCAAAATTATTTTGCCTCGGAGCTTCCGAAGACTCGCGAGCTTTCTTCGTCAGACAAAATGAAGTTATTTTTTCTCTCCGGTTGAAAGAGAATAAGAGCGAGCGACAGAGATCAGAAAAGAGATTTTAAATAAATAGCTACCGAAAATCACGTTGAACGAAAATTGTCGATTTTTATTTCGGTGCGAAATTGAACCCGAAAAATACATCTGTGACCCTAAATTATATATACACATAATTATTAGTTTTATTTACTACAGAAACGTATAATCCTTGAGGAAGCCTAATAATCCGAAGCATTTCCACATTTTTTTATTAAATTGAGAGAACTTCTGGGAACATTATTATTTAATAAAATCGTTACTAATTCTAATTATCGTTAACCATGTAATAATTACAATTTTTTTCGTAAAAACTGTGTTATATTTTAAAACTTGCGAATTATTTTCAGAATGTTTTTTTCGTTTTTTTTTTAAATTTTTGATTATTTTTTATGTTTTGATGGATTCTAATGCATTTGAATGTTTATAAAATATGTTGATCAATGTTGAATCAAATTGTAGATTCCATTGTACGGGTTGTTTCCCTCATCACCTTCCCACGATATTCCACCGCTTATCTCCGATTGCAATGAATGTTTATTTGCATTAAACATTTCAATAAATTTTTATTTTCACTTAACATTTCAATGAATTTTTATTTTCATTCAATATTTCGAATAATTTTTATTTTTTTTCAATATTTCAATCAATTTGTGTTATTATGGTATATTTTAATGCATTATTATTATTATTGAATATTGCAATAAATTTTTATTTTTCTTAAATGTTTATGTTTACCAAATATTTCGATAATTTTTTTCTATCCCTTGGTGGTACTTTTTCGAAACGTTTGACTTTCGTATTTCGAACACTCGGTGTATTGCGTTTCCCTGTCATCGGGGTAAATAAATGACTTGGGCTACAGTATTAACCTTCCGGAACTCTTGGCTGTGACGTCAACGAAGTCTAAGGTGAAGGTGCAGACGTGGACAGCTCGAGGGGCTGCTAACCGATCTCGGAACGACTGTTCCGCCGCGAATAATTGCTCGCATTAGGATTAATTGCTCGAGGCACTTTGTTCCATCGCTGCTTGGTTGCTTGGCTGCTTCATAGCTCGCGCACATGCCCTAATTCATTTTGCCAAGTGTCAGCGCAATATCATCTGCACCATTCAAATCCGTCGTTCACGCGAAAATCAATTTCTGTTTGTGTCTGGAAGACACAAATTGATGGCAAATCTATTCATATTTATATTTTCTACGATGCGGGAAAATCAATTTTCATTGCGAAGAAATTTTTAATTCCAGAGCAACTGAAGATCATACGGAGGAGTAAAAAGCTTGAAATTTATAAATGAATCTGGAAAATTGAAACGTAAAATATTAATTGAAAATATGTTTCGTTTTTTTTAAATTAGATTCCTTAATAATAAAGGAAATTAAAGTCACAAGGTCACAATTGTTAATGATTATTGATATTTATATTTTTCATGATGCAGAAAAAAATTCTCCATTATAAAGGATTTTGTAATGCATGGGAAAATAAAGAATGTTACATAATTATATACATATAATTATATACTCCTTAAATAAATTATATTAATAAATTAATTGTTGTATTATAAACGAATACAAATTATATCAATACATTAATCATTACATTATAAATTATATTGATATAATTAAATACAATATAACTATTTTGTGTAATTAATATGAATATCTATTATTATTAATTAAGAGCCTCAAGCAATACAATTATAATTGATAATATTGCTACGAACCTCACCCTCAAGTCTAAATTTCTTCAGAAATTCTGAATTTGTGAAAAACTTTTTTTCTCAAAACTCGTACATGAAAAACAAATAAAAAAGATTCTGATTTCGGAAAAGACTGTAAATTTTGCCGAAAAGAAATTACGCCAGCTTTTTAAATAAGCAAAAATAAATCAAATCGGTTAAAAAGTGATTAATTTCAGTGGACATAGAGGCGAATTTCAAACTGCAAAAAAATTAAGTCCCTTTTTTTATCACCGAATAATAATTTCCTATTATAAATTAGAAAATGCTTCGAACATGAGAAACCGGAAAATTATAAAATTCGGTTAAAAAAGGAACAGTAGGTTGAAAGAAATCGTGCAAGGACCTCAAAGTAATTTTTTTAATTTTAGGCAGACTAATTTTAATCCCACCCTTTGCACGCTTCTACATCCGCGTTCACGACTATCGATCCGTTTCACGTCCTCGCTAGACTTTGGGCATCTGCGGTCGAGAGGAACGGTCAAATGATTTTTGCCTACGTCGGAGAAAAAAAAGCGCCACCCCTTGACGCGAACGTTGCGGTGGCAGGAGCAGTTGCCATTCCACCACGAACACGAGAACGAGAAAACGAGAAAATAACGCGAAAAGTGCTGTCCTCTCTCTCCGGTCGTGGTGACGGTTGTTGCAGCAGCTGGAGTTTTTTCCCAACCTCTAACGGCCCCGCTGGGGCTTCGAGCGAGAAAACTTGGAATACTTTTCGCTGACGAGGCATTCAAAAATCGCTCACCTTAAGGGTTGTTCTATCGCGTTACGATGGCGGAGAGAATATTCCCTGGAAAGACATCTCAGATCCATTCCCGTTCAATTTTTATTTCGACTGGGGCAACCCCTTAAGGCCGGCAACCACTTTAGGAGACCAAAGATTAGATAATTTTTTGGATTTTTTTTTATTGTGAAAGAAAAAACGGAAATTTCCGCAACTCTGACAATAATTCATTCATATTTTCATACATCTCTGGTGATTTTTTCAAGTTATTTCATGCATTAATTAAGGTGTAATCCGCTGTGTCCCGTGTCCTCATCGTCGTTGCCAATTTGCGGGAATTGTGCAGCTTGCAATTCGCATCTGAAATAGTCCAACAAATTTTTATACATTCTTGAGATGTTTTTTAAGAACATGAACCTACAATTTGAAAAAAAATCGAAAATTGAATTTCGGAACGCGTTTAAAAAAAATGATCGATTTTTAACTTTTTTCCCCGGCATTTTGCAATTATAAATATGTTTCAAGCAATCTCATCTTTCCATCTTTAGGTTCATCTTTTAGTAAATTATATTATGTGAGCGTGTTCCAAATTTGAAGATGATCCATCAATTAGTTTTTGAGTTATGATTCCCGCAAATTGAAAAAATGTCGTTTGGAGAAAAACACGACGGAAAGTTTTAGTTTATGTAAATCGTTGCGCTACCGGTCCTCACTAAATCGTCTGTCACTTGGTCACTTTTCATTATTTTCACTTGAATGTTTTTTTCAGATATTCTCGAATATGTACACTCTGAGAAAAAGCAAACTAAAATCGAATGTTTTGACCCGTCACAGTGGTTGGGAGTCGAGCGGAGAGTCGTTATCATTTATATACATGCTGATGGAAGGAATCCGAATATCGTTTTGAAATTTTCAGGGGATATTCTTAAGATATTTTGCTAACGATTTATGAATAAAAAAATATATATATATTTTTGGAAGCATGTAGAGTGGTTGTCCGCCTCAAGGGGTTAGGCCACTCTAGAGGCCGAAAAAATAGGCTTTTTAGGGATTTTTTTTTCAGCAAAACTACAAAATACATCGAGATTACAAAAAAGGGTGTTTATCATACATATTAGTGACTATGTACAATAATTTTTTTGAAGCGATTAATTTCAAAATGGCGGCTGTGCAGCGTTTACCTCAAAACTGCATTTTCCAAGTTGGCCGGAAACATAACTCAGACATTTTCCACTTTCCAAAAATTTGCCTAAAAAATCGTCAGATAATTGTTAATAACAAATGAACTATGCAATATACAAAAAAAATTTTACGTACTCCCATAGACAATGTAATTTTCAAGATAAATTCAACACTTCAAGTGAATCGGTTGAAAATTGTCTGAGTTACCTTTCCGGCCAACTTAAAAAATGCAGTTGTGAGATAAACTCTGTACAGCCGCTATTTTGAAATTAATGGCGTCAAAAAAAATATTGTATACAGTCACTGATATGTATGATAAACACCCTTTTTTTTAATCTCCATTTATTTCGTAGTTTTTCTGAAAAAAAAATCCTCAAAAAACCTATTTTTTCGGCCTCTAGAGTGGCCTAAGGCCTTAAGGGGTTACCCCCACTCGCGATTTTGAAAAAATCGATTTTTTTTATTGAATTTTTTTGAAGTATAAATATCTGAGAATATGTCCTGAAAATTTCAAGTCGATCCGAACGAAATTGACTGAGATATGAGCGTTGAAAGAGAAGAATCCGCGTTGAAAGAGCGTTGAAAAAGAAACTTTAAACGCGTTTTTCTCAAAATGGCATTTCTGAAGTCGGTGACCAAGATTACTCGAACACTAATGAACCGATCTTCTTGAAATTTTGCAGGCTTATTTAATACATAAAAATGTAGTCTTTAATCGTTCGATTTTTTTTTCGAAAAAAAATGGCCGTTTTATAGCCAAAAAACGGCCGTTTTTTTTCGTTAAAATCGAACCATTAACTTTGACTGTCCGCCATTTTGTGAAAAATGAATATTTTTTAAAATCCTTCGATTAAAGACTAGTTTATACTTATATTTGACTAAATCCATCCGCATTTTTTTCTTCAGATGATCCACTTCGCCGCAATGTTGGTCACCGCAAACCGTGTATATAAAAACATTATTTCATTGACGGCCATTTGCCACTAAACAATGTAATATTTTTCAATAAAAAAATTACTGAAAGTTCTTCAAGATGTGTTCTTTAAGATGGTATATTGATCGATTAAAAAAGTTTTGTAGTTTTCTTTAAAAAAATTCATGAAAACGGCCTTTTTTTTGCGCTACAAGTGGGGGTAACGCCTTAAAGGAAATGAAAATTAACTGCGCCAGTTTCTAATTCCCAGCTCTTTTCTTCAACTCTATCACAGTCTCAAAAAAAAACGTCTGGCTGGAATCGTTAATTAACTTTTTTTTTAATTCACCGGAATTTTTGAAAAAGTAACAATCGTAAACCACTCGAAGCGAGATTAAATTCGCTTGAGCGAGGATCAACTGAAAAAAAAAAATTGCCACCGCATTGGACAGGCAAGCTCGAACCCTCGTGATTTTTTGCTCAGCGCAGAGAGCGCGCGCGAGTTCGGAGTAGAGAATAAAAAAGGAATGAGGATCCACGCTGTCGTACCTTTTCAGACGAAACGATGGAGCAAAACCGCAGCAATTGAAAGGAGCAAGACAGAGAGAGAGAGAGAGAGAGAGAGAGAGAGAGAGAGAGAGAGAGCGGGAGGAAGGAACAAGTTGACGAACATTGGCCCTCGAGCTGGTGGTCAGCGACGCTCGTGGACCATTTTGCATTGATGTGAAAAGAAAAAGAAGTCGCGAGCAGGAAAAAAGCCGAGTGAAACGAGCTCATGAATGCAGGGTGATGGGGGGAGGGGGGGGGCAGGATCCGTTGGATGGCACGCCGTCCATCTCTGGTTTCACCGGACCAAGTCTTGGTGCCATATACGTGTATATATTCGTGTAGGAGTGAGGGTGAGTGGCCTATGTGTGATCGAAATCCATTCGAGGCGAGCGGATCCCTAGCAGGGTGGTTCGCTCTAATTCGGACGGAAATCGATCCAACCACATTCCAGATGTGCCTCTTCATCGGGGCAGCTCCCTATACTCAAACCGATCTACCTGAGTAGGCAGCATCCGTAGATTGCCAGAGGAAGAAATTGCCGCAAAAAGGTGGCGGAGTAAGGGAGAGCAAAAAAACCCTCAAAATGGATACAGGGTTGAAAGGCTGGAAAAGGTTGCACGAATGGGAAAGCTCCAATCCTCCAGATCAGCTGTCCAGGCTGGAAGCCCAGCCATTTGCTGATCGTGATGATCCATTGAGGAAAATCGGCTATTCGTCATTTGGAGGTCATCATTAGAGGCAGTAGTTCTCTGGAAGGAGGGGCAGAGGAAAGTGAAGCCTCAAGGGGGCAGGGCTGCAAACCATTGCAGGACTAGTCAAAACCTCCAGATCTACCGACCAACCTTGAATGCCTACTCATCCACCGATCCTGACGACTCATTGAGGAAAACCAATGATTTCTCGTTGGTACGTCATCAACGAAAGCAGAAGTTCGTCTGGCTGTCATTTGGAAACTTGCCGCTCAATGAAAGACTCCAACAGGTCATCGAGGACATGTTCCCAACGTTCGCCGAATACTCGAAAGGGTTACGCGGTGTAACTTGAACAGAAGCCTGTTAAAATGGAAGCTGGGAATAATTGCTCTGGATCTGGGGAAAGGGAGCGCGGGATGCGAGTCCTGGCCGGCTAGTTGCGTTATGTGCGAGGCGTTTGAGGATTCCAGGCACGAAACAGCAAAGCGAGAGAATCACCACCAGCGAGACTACCGTAGCAGATCAGAACGTCGAATGTTGGGCAGACCTCCTTCTCGCTCTGACCAACGTCAGACACACGGCTTTGATCTCGCTTACTCGAGAGCCGGAAATTCTACACGTTCCTCCGAGGCTTGACATCAACGGGCCGCACGTAGCCAAGTAATTTCACGAAACTGAGATGAGTTTTTCCTCTGCGATACCCCGGAGGATGATAACCGAGTCCATTCTCCTCAATTGATGGACCCTTGAGTGTTTACACGCAGGCTTGATGCTGATGCGATTGAGATAAATGACGTTGAGTCTTACTCAATTGGCGGTCCAAGTTGAGTCCAGATGTAGATTGATCTTCCTATCTGAACATCTGCTCTTGATCAATCAGGACCGTAGATGGCCAGATGACCAGAGTCAGGTCGAAGTTGCGCCTGATTGGCGGTGCAGCATAATGTTTAGGTTACAGTTGGAAAAGGAGGGCCACCATGATCGCCAACTCATCCTGGCGACAAAGAAGCCGTGGCTTTTTATTCCCGAGTAGAAATAGTTCTACCTTGTCTGAGTTACGACCTAATAACTGACTCGCCCAATTGAGCTCATACGAATTGACCAATGGTTGGCTCGCTATGAGCTTGTAATATTGTGAATGTTGCTTCTTGAAGACGATGAATTCAAGAATCCTGCTGGTCCAGCCTTTCTTTGGCACGACTGATTCATCGATGCCTATCTCGACCCGGAGTTCCACTTCAGAAGATCAGATTCACCCTAAGAATGGACATGTGTTACCAAGATCACTATTCCAGAGCTTCCTTCCTCAGAAATTGCGGCCATAATCTTCGCCAGCTCATCGGTGACAAAGACCCTCATCGATTCCAGGCACGTGAGCTGGTCAATGTCGGTACGAGGGTTGTAGGTTCCGGAATCAAATTCCAGGAAGGTGCCAAAACGGCAGTTCGCCATCAGCTATTTCCAATGCACACGGCATGCAGCACCCCGAATGACGTATGCCATCAACATTGGTGGCTCGTTCGATGCGACATGTTCTTTCCCACAGATTTAGGGCCTTGATAGGGCGCTGTTGGACCGATGATAGGGTTTATGCGACGCATCCCCGTAGCAAGGAGTCTTGATAGATGGGAAGGGCATGTCTTCCGCGTGAAGAAAGTAACGTCAAGGTGAGAGTAAGCCAGGCAAGCCTGGTCGTGTTATCGGCCTCGGTAGTTTCACGGGTACTTCAACATGCGACACCTTTGCCACCTCTTCCCATAACCACAGAAAGTACCACGCTCCTCCAGGGTGTCTCCCTAGCGGACCGATTCATCCCTCTGTTCTCCGCCAACATCCAATTTCCATAGCATTAGGTTTCTTACATACGTAAACGGGCTCTTGGAGTCGTGCCTTTGTCGACGGGTTGTGGAGCAGGGAGCTCCCTTGGATGGCGCCGCTACGCTTCGCGGATAACAAGCAGTCAGCCTTCCCTCTGCCATGTAGTATCGGCGGGGGTTCTCGCGTCTTATCATGCAGCCAGCACACTTCGTGACGGAACTACAACTTGCTGTTTCGTCCCTTTGGAAATGAGATCATGGAGAAAGGAAACATGCTTTTTAAACGACCGACCCCAACATCTACCGCAATCCTTTAAGAGGCTAAACTCTGGTGACATTCCAAATATTGGTGGAACACTTCACGGAATTAATTACAGTAAAACTGCTGCTGAAAAACATACAAACTTGGTGAACTCCATTGACGAATCTGGAAGTCCTTTTTCCTCGGCCTCCCATCGCATTTGGTAGCGAGGCACTTGTCGAGTGTTACAAGTAGCCGGCACAGTCAATTACAAGGTGAACAGACGGGATGCTTAGCTCCTTAGAGACTCTTACGTAACCCGTGGAAATAACGATGCACCTTCCACTCGTGGCTCCTTCAAGGACATGTACGCTCGTCCACTCTCAACGCTAATTCGTATTTATACCAATGGTATGGAATGGAACGCAACCTCATCCGTTGTGCTTGCGAGCTGTCGAGGGCCTATTGTACCCCATCGAGGACCACTAGCGTTAAAGGTCACCGGACGTCTACAAAGGGACTTGGAAGGTCCTTCGGGAAGGCCTTCGGAAGTACCTGTGTAGGTACTGGCACCTCTGAATTCTTTGCAGCCTATGAGAGACTTGGAAGGTCACATCACATACTACGAATGACCATAAATATAGATGACCTGAGCGATGGTGATGTATGCTCACTTTATTTATATTTATTTTAAGCGTGAATTTTCTTTAAAGTTTGAACATACTCCATCAAGTCCGAAAGAGATCGATATCTAGCCGGAAAACATTTTCAAGTAAGTTTCAGCAAGCCAAAAGAAGTTTCAGTAAGTTCAAACGAGTCGAAAGAAGTTCCAGAAAGTTGAAACAAGTACAAAACGGTTCAGTAAGTTCAAGCAAGTTCTTGTAAGTGGAAGCAAGTTCAGGAAAGTTGAATCAAATTTAAGCAAGTTCGAGCAAGCTCAAACGACTTTAATTCAGTTCAAACAAGCTCGTACAAGTTGAAGTGAATTCCTATTAGTTCAAACAAGTTGCAATAAGTCCAAGCAAGTTCCACAAAGTTTGAGCAGGCGCATGCAAGTTTAAGAAAGTTCGAACAAGTCCAAACAAGTTCATACAAGTTTGACTAAGTACAAACAAGTCTATGCAAGTTTCAGTATGTTTTAAAAAATCATACAAGTTCGAGAAAGTTCAAACAATCTCAAGCACGTCCAAATAAATTGCCATAGGTATGAACAAATTCAAACAAGTTCAAATAAGTACATAAAAGTTCAAACAAGTAGAAAACGTTCCAGTAAGTTCAAACAAGTTCTTGTAAGTGAAAGCAAGTTCAGGAAAGTTCAATCAAATTTGAGCAAGTACGAGCAAGCTCAAACGAGTTTAGTTGGGTTCAAACAAGCTCGTACAAGTTGAAGTAAGTTCCTATTAGTTCAAACAAGTTGCAATAAGTCCAAGCAAGTTCCACAAAGTTTGAGCAAGCCCATGCAAGTTTAAGAAAGTTCGAACAAGTCCAAACAAGTTCGGAAGAGTTCGATTAAGATCAAACAACTTCATACAAGTTTGACTGAGTACAAACAAGTATATGCAAGTTTCAGTAGGTAAAAAAAAATCATACAAGTTCGAGAAAGTTTAAACAATCTCAAGCACGTCCAAATAAATTGTCATAAGTATAGACAAATTTAAACAAGTTCAAATAAGTACATAAACGATCAAACAAGTGCGAAACGTTTCAGTAAGTTCAAACAAGTTCTTGCAAGTGGAAGCAAGTTCAGGAAAGTTCAATCAAATTCGTGCAAGTTCGAGCAAGCTCAAACGAGTTCAATTGGGTTCAAACAAGCTCGTACAAGTTGAAGTAAGTTCTAATAAGTCCAAGCAAGTTCCACAAAGTTTGAGAAAGTCCAAACAAGTTCAGACGAGCTCAATTAATATCAAACAACTTCATACAAGTTTGACTAAGTACTAACAAGTCTATAGAAGTTACAGTAAATTAAAAAAAAATCGTATTAGTTCGAGAAAATGTTAACCATCTCTAGCACGTCCAAATAAATTGCACTGAGTATGAACAAATTCCAACAAGTCCAAATGAGACCAAACAAGTTCGTGCGAGTAAAAAAAATCGAATAAATTCCAGGCGAGATAAATAGTAAAAGCTCGATGTCTCGCGTGTAATTTCCATGCTGCATTGTTAGTGCCATCGTCGCCGATAATTTTCACGGGTGAACACCTCGCCCGGCCAAATCCAGAGTACATAGGTCGATAAGTACCCAAACCCAAACACACGAAGCCTCCTTTGGCGAACGTGACTCCGAGGCTCCGTTAACGCGAAACTGATTAGGTCTGTACGTTGGGGGCGTTAGTCTCGTATTGATGATTCGAAACCATGGAATTGACTCGCTCGTCGAGATACCGTATCAAGAGCTGGAGCTGGAGCGAACAGTAGCGCCAACCTCGGACCTTCAATGACCCTTCCGAGGGTGAAAGAACTCTGGCTGTGTCTGGGCGTGCGCTCAGGTATAGGCACAGGGCGCACGTTCACGGGGCGAAATTGATAGCTTCACCACCACCACCAAGACAAGGGTGAATGAGGATGGCTGCAATGCAGCTCGAATTGCTATTCCCCTTTAGTCTTCGATGATTCGGAGGGTGTCTCTCACCCAGCCTGGATGTTCGATACGGCCGGAATGAGGGTACGAACGTGGCAGCCCTTAGCGTCAATATTGTTCACCGCAGTTAGGCGCAGTCAGTTGCAGGCTTGGTGTGAAATCGTCAATGTAGCGAGGCTACCCATTCCAGCTGTATCCTAGATACAATACACGATGGGCTTTCCAGTACAAAGGGTATATGCAAAAATAAAGGATCATTGACACGATGGACATTCGTATTAATATCAGTCCATGAGAATTTAATTTTAATTACGAAACCTCTTGTATTTTAGCGTGTTATTTATGTGGAATATTAAATTGATTTGGAGTTATTATTCAAATAATTGTAATTTAGTGTTATGGGAATGGGTGAGGTCAGTTATTGTTTATTAATTCCATTGTCACATTATTCTAAGCTAGTTTTAAGATACTTAATAAGTAGTTAATTATTGATTATGTTTTTGGAATATTATTTGTAATTTTCAAACATACGCACACCGAGCTATGTAGTATCTACGTAAAATAATAAATGATTTTAATTATATTATTCTAATATTATTTGGCAATTATCCAGTGATCGAAAGTTTTGCAATTATGCGCCGGAAAATGTTTGACCGGTAACCCGAAAAGTGATGTCTAAAAGGAAAATCGGGATCCCTCGTACCCATTCGAATCAGCGCAAGGTTCTACGACCTCTTTTAGTTTCGGGAAGGAATTGTTTTCAAATTGTTGCACGAGTTTTTCCTCCACAGTTTTGTTTTTTCTTTGTGTATGTACTTTCCTCTGAAAGGTTTTTGAAAGCCATTGGGAGTAATTTAGACCAGTATAAGTGTTTTTTGTTTAATCATCTGAACTTTAGAGACTGATCCTCTGAAGCAAATTTTTGGAAAGTGAAAAATTTGCCTAAAAATCGTCGGATAATTGTTAATAACAAATGAGCAATGCAATACAAAAAAATCCTACGTACCCCCATGGACACTGTATTTTTCAAGATATAATCAACATTTCAAATGAATCGGTTGAAAATTTTCTGAGTTATGTTTCCGGCCAACTTAAAAAATGGAGTTTTCAGATAAACGCTGCACAGCGGCCATTTTGAAATTAATCGCTTCAAAAAATTATTGTATACAGTCACTGATATGTATTATAAACACTCTTTTTGTAATCTCGATTTATTTTGTAGTTTTTCTAAAAAAAAAATCTCCAAAAAGCCTATTTTTCGGCCTCCAGAGTGGTCTAACCCCTTAACAGTGCACTTCATAACGATAACACACGTAAAAAAATGGTGAGGAAAGAACATACACAAATGAGAAAAATAAAAAAATGCTCCTTTCTCTATAGATAAAGAAGATCGTGGAACGTACGTCGGGGTGATTCGGGTAGGTGATTAATACGAGGTATCAAGATTTTCCTTGTGGACGTCACTTTTGCCCACCCTGCATACCCCCCCCCCCCCCTCCCCACACACACTCACACACGTTTTTATGTTTCTGCATACATACATCAAAATCGAATAAAACGCAGGACTTTCGCGTGGCCTCGGGTGATACGGAGCCTCACACCCCCTCATTCACTCACTCGATACTATTGGGGGTCTTGCACAGTCGTTACTGATGCACCGGATATTCGTTCACGGTGGAGAATAATCCTTGTTTATTTTTTTCTTTCCCTCTTTGCTTTTCTTCTCGCCAGGATTTTTTTTCTTATTCGGCCGCTCTTTCCATCTGTTTTTCTAGGGAATTCGTTCGCTTTACGAGATACTCGTGGATAGCCCTTCTGTATTTAAGTACCCGTATCGTTTTTACTTCACGTTTTCAATTCTTTCCTCGTTTCTGCCTCGTGCCTTTTTCGCCTCGGTTTTACCCTTTGCTCGAATGTTTTTACCGTTGCAACCCGAGAGATTTCCAGAACGCTCCTTTTTATTCTGCGTTTTATCAAACCCCTTCGACGAACCTTCATTGGAAAATTTATGCCGAAGCGGCCCTCGCTTCGGCATAAATTTTTTTTTTTTATTTTTATCGCTCACTTGTGACGAGTTTCTTCGTTGGATTTTTTTTCTTCCAAGCGTTTCAAGGCAGTCGGGATTTTTGACCACATTTTTTCTGAATTGTTTTCACGTGCTGATCGAACTCAAGTCGAACTGTGCTGTTCAATTCGGAATTGAGGTTGAAAGTGTTTGGTTGACGATGATATAGCGATGTTCAAATTCGAGTTGAAAAAAAACTCGATCGAGGGTGAAGAAAATTCAAGCGAGTCCGATAGAGTTTAAGCAGTATGTCGCTAGTTGAAAGAAGTTTGAGAAAGTTCACACAAGTTGGAGTAAGATCAAACAAATTTGAGAAAGTTCCAACAAGTTCGAGTAAATTCAAACAAGTTTGGCAAAGTTAAAACAAGTTCGAGTAAATTCAAACAAGTTTGGCAAAGCTACAAGTTCAAAGAAGTTAAACTAAGATAGAACAAGTTCGGCTGAGTTTAAACAAGTTTTACTAAAACCGAACAAGTTCGACTGAGTTGGAATAAGTTAAATTAAGTTCAAACAATTTAGAATAAGTTCAAAAATGTGCGAGTACATTCAAACAAATTCGAGGGCGTTTAAAGAAATTCGCGTAAGTTTAAAGAAGTTCGAGTACAACCAAGTTCGAGTAAGTTTGAACACGATCGAGCAACGTCAAGCGAGTTCAAGTCGGTTCAAACAAGTCCGAGGAATTTCAGACAAGTAAATATCTCACTAGTTGAAACAAGTTTGAGAAAGTTCAATGAATTTCGAGATAGTTTATACAAGTTGGAGCGAGTTGAAACAAATTTGAGAAAGCTCAAACAAGCTTGCGAAAGTTTAAGCAAGTATGAGATAGTTCAAACAAGTTCGACCAAGTTCAAACAAGTTCAAGTAACTCTAAACATGTTCGAGTAAGTCCAAAGCACTTGAAGTGAGATGAAACAAGTTCGAGTAAATTCAAACGAGTTCGGCAAAGTTCAAACAAGTTCGACTAAGTTCAAACAAGTTCGACTAAGTTCAAACAAGTTTGACTAATTTCAAACAAGTTCAAAGAAGTTCGACTAAGTTCGAACCAGTTCGGCTAAGTTTAAACAAGTTTAAAGAACTTCGCGTAAGTTTGAACAAGTTCAGCTAAGTTTAAACAAGTTTGACTAAGTTCGAACAAGTTCTTCTGAGTTTGATTAAGTTAGATTAAGTTCAAACAAGTTGGACTCTAAGTTCAAACAAGTTCGAGTACAATCAAGTTCGAGTAAGTTTGAATAAGATCGACCAAAGCCAAACGAGTTCAAGTCGGTTTAAACAAGTCCGAGGAATTTCTGACAAGTAAATATCTCACTAGTTGAAACAAGTTTGAGAAAGTTCAATCAATTTCGAGATAGTTTATACAAGTTGGAGCAAGTTCAAAAAAATTTGTCAAAGCTCAAACAAGCTTGCGAAAGTTTAAGCAAGTTGAAGATAGTTCAAACAAGTTCGACAAAGTTCAAACAAGTTCGACCAAGTTCAAACAAGTTCAAGTAACTTTAAACATGTTCGAGTAAGTCCAAAGCACTTGAAGTGAGATGAAACAAGTTCGAGTAAATTCAAACGAGTTCGGCAAAGTTCAAACAAGTTCAAAGAAGTTCGACTAACCTCGAACCAGTTCGGCTAAGTTTGAACAAGTTCATCTAAGTTTAAACAAGTTTGGCTAAGTTCGAACAAGTTCGTATGAGTTCTATTAAGTTAGATTGAGTTCAAACAAGTTGGACTCTAAGTTCAAACAAGTTCGAGTACAATCAAACAAATGCGCGTAATTTTAAAGAAGTTCGAGTACAAACAAGTTCGAGTAAGTTCGAACAAGGTCGACCAACTTAAAACGAGTTCAAGTAGGCTTAAACAAGTCAGAGTAATTACAACCACGTTTGAGCCAGTTTCAACAAGTTCAAACAAGTTTACTTTGAGGGGTACCAAAATATAACCTCGAATTCGATGTGGTAAAGTTTGAACTTGGGTGCGTACGACTAAGACTGAAGTTGAAACTCGAGTTAGTAGCCACGTTGACAAACCAACGCTTCGAATTAGTCAGTGACTTGTTCGCGTTATTCTGCTTTCTTTCCAAATATCATAAGCGCTAATCTTTCGTCTCCTTTTTTATTTTACGACAGCTTCACGTTGGTCTCTCATGCGCATCCCTTTTTCTCGCAATTCAACGAAGTTTTTCAGGCACTTAGTCGTCGCACTTTTTATCACCGAGCCCGCCTGATTTTCATGCTCTCTCCGTCTCCTCTTTGTCCCTTACGTCCCGTTCCTTATTCAACTCGCCCCTGGAATTCTCGTTCCCTCGACACGAATACTATGCGGAGCTGTTTTTTTCTTTTTCTTCCTTTTCCTTCGTAGCTGCGTCGTGATTTTTCTGCAATATAGGGAACGGCTGCGGGTTACTGTTACGGTTGGATTGAGGACATTATAGCGCTGCCAGTAAAAACGCCCGACGGCTTTTCGCGATTGCACTCCCTTCCCCGGCTGAACTTACCACTCGTAACACGTAGTACATCCCGGAAGATATGGGGCGTTTTATAGCAAATCGACCCTTTTTCAATGTTAATTTTCCATAGCGAGTCTTCTTATTCGATATTTATTTGTTTAAATTTTCCTCGGACGGAAAGCACGGATATCGGAATATATTTTGCAAAAGCCTGCAAACAGTTTCGAAAAAAAATGCACTTAATTTTTTTTTAAACAAAAAAAATAGCAAATTTGCAAAAACAGGTTTTTTATTTCGAGGAGGCTCGCCACTCAGTTTGGGAATATCTTTCGACAGTTGAATTTTTTTCTTGGTGGCAATAATTCGAGAATATATATTTTTTTTTCGGAGGAGGATAACGATCGAAAGAGTTGAGGACAGACTGTTTATGAGCCGCGTATAAAAAGCTACACGTATTATATATTGTCATAAAAATGTGGAGGGTACTTGTCGAGCCTGTCGTTAAAATACTGCGCGACGTTTTAGGTACTTTTGCCTGCAGGGATTCTCGTTTTATACCAAGAAGTACTCTTCGCGTCCCTTGATAAATACGGCGACGATACAGCGGGAAAGCTGTTCCCGAAAGGAACGGAGCTCGGCTTGACGACGCGAACTCCTGATACTCGAGGCTGTTCTGTAAGGAGGCACATTAGGAGTACACTAGACCCTGTGTACTCGTTTCTATGAGTACGCTTCGATCGTTTTTCACTGATATAAAAAAACGAAAACAATATGTCTATAATATTTTTTTAATATTATAAAAACGATAACATTATACATAGTGTAAAATATTTTAAAACGGTATTTCTATGGTTAACAATTTTTGTTTTTGAAATCGATAAACTGTATAGCTCACAAGAGGGTTTCTTTTCGATTGTTTTTCACTGTTATCGAAAAATGAAAATAATATGTCTATAATATTTTTCAAATATAATGAATCTTTTGTCAAATTTTTTGTCAAAAATTTCAAATATTATGAATCTTTTTCAAATATTATGAATCTCAAATATTGTGAATGAATATTTACAAACATTATAAATACTGTAAAATATTATAAAGGCGAAATTTTTATCGAATTTTTTTTTCGAAATCGTTAAACTGTATTGCTTAGATTTTTTGTTGTTGTTACCTGATATAAACCACTGAGAACAGTATATTTATAATTTTTTCAAAATATTATATAAACGATAAATATTGTAAATATAAAATATTACTATAATCATAAAATATTATAAATATCATTAAATATTAGAAAATATGTAATTATTATTAAACATTATAAAAACAATATCATTGTCGTTTAAATTTTTTTCCAAAATCGATTATATGTATATATGGACCTGTTTTTTCAAGTTTTTATTTTTCAAGTCGACAAAATTACTGTTTATTCCTGCCATGACACCGAATATTCAAAAAGGCACATTTAAGGAAAATATCACTCTGCTTTGTTTGTTGCAGAATCTGAAGAATCAGATCATGACGACGAACGTTTGGGTGGAGCAGGTGAGTTTTTCAAAATAATCCAATCTCACACTCGGTTAAATATTGGCTCAAGCTCGAGCACAAATTTGATTTTTGCCCCTTCATTCAGTCATATTTATTGTTTACGCTTATTTACACATATATTTTTTTCATCTTTGCAATTAATTAAAAATTTCATATCTAAATTCCACAAAAAACGTTGATCTGAAATATATGCTGAAAACGAGTATGCATATAAAAACAGTATTTGCGAATAGATTTTTTTTTCCATTCGACTCTGCGTATTTTTGTTACTGATTTTGTGACATACGTACAAATTTTTACGTCCTTGGCAGGGTGTGTGTGTGTGAGAGAGAGAAAGAAAGGGAGAGAGAGAGAGAGAGAGAGAGAGAGAGAGAGAAATAAAGAAGATGAGAGCATGAAAAATCGTGAACAAGAGCAGCGATCGTTCCGCCGAGAATTACAGATAGGTCGTTTCCCGGATATCGGAGAAAAAAAATATTCCAACAGTCGGAGATTTTCGTCATACATTCGAGTATGTTTATTCGAGCAGGACTGCGAGACGAATCCTCTATGAGGTCGGGGACTCGGATGAACTCCAAGAGGGGAAATAAGGGAGGAGAGAAAAAAAAACACCCAGGTTCTTTATCTTCTGTGCCAAGAGGACAAAGAGGGTGGGAACCTCGAAGGGAAATAGAGCAACGGCGATAGTGAAAAAAAATCAGGTCCAAGAGAAGCTGGATGATCTTTCGAAATCGTGAATGCCTGACGATATTACTTCAATGAAACTTTCCTTTTGCCCTCGTCTTTTTTCTCCCTTCGCCTCCTCCCCCCCCTCCTCGTAAATTTTTGTCTTTCCCGTCCCACACATGACTGGGAAACGACTAGAATTCCGGAATCGATTTTCCGTAATATCACACAGCCGACGAAATTTATTCCCGCATCGAAAACTACGATTTAAGAACGTGTACGAAAAAAAAAGAAAAATATCCGATCGCTCGTTTCGATGTTACTGGGGTGAAATTTGCTCGTGGTACTTGGCACATTTTCTCAATTCTTTCATGTTCCTCGAGTGTTCTACCCAGGGGGTGGAGTGCGGAATTGAGAGGGCAACTTGCTTCGAAGGTTGTGAAGATTGATCGAGCAGCACGATTTTTTTTAACAAGCTGTAATTAAGAATAAAAATATGTCAGCAATAAAAATTATGCAGTACATTTGTTGAGAAACGATGCAAAGTAGCGAAGGTATGGAGCAAAATTACGTGGCATCAAGAAAGGACATTATTATCCTGAAAATTTAAATGTCTGACCACACTCAGCCATTTCTACTCGGCACTATTATTTATCGAAGGAACAGCCTGCTCTTTGATACCGCCTTGAATATTTCGAATATTTTTCAACCAGAAAAACGTCAAATCATTTTATTTCCTGGGATACGATAATCGAAGAAAAAATGCTCTATTGAGAGTGCGGAATTGAGAGGGCAACTTGCTTCGAAGGTTGTAAAGATTGATCGAGCAGCACGATTTTTTTTAACAAGCCGTAATTAAGAATAAAAAGATGTCAGCAATAAAAATTATGCAGTACATTTGTTGAGAAACGATGCAAAGTAGCGAAGGTATGGAGCAAAATTACGTGGCATCGAGAAAGGACATTATTATCCTAAAATTTAAACGTCTGACCACACTCAGCCATTTCTACTCGGCACTATTATTTATCGAAGGAGCAGCCTGCTCTTTGATACCGCCTTGAATATTTCGAATGTTTTTCAACCAGAAAAACTTCAAATCATTTTATTTCCCAGGATGCGAAAATCGAAGAAAAAATGCACTACTGTGCTGGTCAGCGCCAGTAGAAACGGCTGGACATAGTCAGACTCGTAATTTTTTTCTACGTCACTTTTATAAACGCTTGTTACGGCTTCCCAAATGATTTGGGTTGAAAAATGCACCATAAATAAATAATCGCAAAAAAACAAAGTCTCGGTAATTCGAACCGAGACGATACCGGAACGATTAAAAAATTCCAAAGATTCTTCGGAGTTTGGGCGAGCTCCGAGGCTTCGTGGCGCGAATAAAGTGGCAGTTTTGTGTCGGCAGTGACGTGAAAATAATGACGATGCGACGGAGAGAAAGGAAGAGACGCGCAGGGGAGCAAAATAGAGGCAGAAGAGAGAGAGAGGATAGTGGGAGTTCGAAACCGGAAAAAGAGGAAGCCAGAGGGATGGCTGGAAGGGCGAGTGGTCGAAAAATAAGGGGCGAAAAATTAAAGAGGACAGAAACGAGACGGAAAGAATATTTTAATTGTAAAATAGTAGTCTGCGAGCTTGTTGGGCATTGTCTTTGCTAGATTAAGGTGCCTCGTTGGTGATGATAGGTCTCTCCACGGAATTCAGTGCTTGCCTCGGCAAAGCAAAGTATTTAGAGAGGCCGAGCACGAAGTCTGTTTGCCAGGGCTGGCAATAACCCAAGGAAACTTTATAACGAGCCAGGTTCTACGGTCCTTAATTTTTTTGTTTCAACGTCACGATAATTCGTGTGTATTTAGCATCGGTATTTAATTCCGAGGGATAAATGCGAGGCTTGCTAAAGGAACCACGAATGAAACGTGACGTCGCGTTCACGAATGGTCTTTAGAAGCCTGGGTTCGTTCTTGACGGTCTACTTAGGGGCGAACTTAAGGGGTTAGGCTACTCTAGAGGCCGAAAAATAGGCTTTTTGGGGATTTTATTTTTTCAGAAAAACCACAAAATAAATCGGGATTACAAAAAAGGATGTTTATCATGCATATCAGTGACTGTATACAATAATTTTTTTAGCTATTCATTTCAAAATGGCGGCTGTGCAGCGTTTATCTCAAAACTGCATTTTTTAAGTTGGCCGGAAACATAACTCAGACAATTTTCAACCGCTCCACTTCAAAAGTTGAATACATCTCGAAAAATACATTGTCTATGGAAGTACGCCGGATTTTTTTTATATTGCTTGGTTCATTTGTTATTAACAATTATCTGACGATTTTTTAGGAAAATTTTAGGAAAGTGAAAAATTTGCATCAACCATTTTTCACTTTTTTCCAGAAAAACTATAAAGTAGTTTATAAAATTAAACTATAAAATAGTTGAATTCAAAATAGTTAATTAAACTAAATTAATTAAACTAAAATAGTTAATTAAAATAGTTTAATTAAACTATAAAATAGTTTTTTTGAAAAAAAATACCCAAAATGCCAATTTTTTCGGCCTCTAGAGTAGCCTTAATTTATTTCGCGGTTTTTCATCTACGTCGAATTGAGTCGAGGCTGGAGGTGATTCAAGTTGACTTGGGTCGATGGGAATCGACTTGAATCCAGTTGAGTCGGATTGAGTTCACTCGATTCGGCGTGAACCGACTTCAGTCGCTTCGAGTCGCAGTGAATTTACTTGAGTCGAATTGAGTTCACTTTAAGTCTTGTTTAATCCACCTGAGTGGGTTTGGGTTAACTCAAACCGACTTGGGCTCATTTCAATCCATTTCAATCGACTTGGATAGAATTGAATCGACTTGAGTATCCCTTAATCGACTCAATTAGACTTAAATTCACTTGAGTCAATATGGAAATACTCGAACGTGAGTTAATTTTCGTACAACTTGAGACGACTTGAGTTCGCTTCAATTCACTCGAGTTAAGCTTGAGAGTAGAGCTGATTCATCGGCTTAAGTAGAATTGACTCTACGGCGAACTTGAGAGGACATGAATCAATCTCAATCGACTTGAATCTACTTGAGGCCACTTCGATCTACTTGACTCCATTTGAATCAAATCGAGTCCACTTGAATCGACTTAAATCTACTTGAATCGACTTGAGCCCATTTGAATCCACTTAACTCCACTTGAATCCACCTGAGTACGTCTAAAAGAACTTGAGCCAGCTTCAATTAACTTGAATCAGTACGCGTTCATTTGGATCCCCTCTTACTCAATTTTAGATTCAAACTTGACGTTGAGTAGAGAGCCAACTGAAGTACGAAGTAAAAAAATTCACCAAGCGCGGTTCCAGAAGTCACGTCCGTACTCAAGTTGTGTATTGCATACCTTCGCAGGTATTTCTTTTTTTTTCTTAAGCAAACTTTTCTGAGAGAATCGACGTTATGAGCGGAGGCAGTTTGTATTTACTAGTTTGAAAAGTTTGACCGTTATCGGGGATCACCCTCGACGACGGCTGCACATCGTCTCTGCCTCTGTGAAAGCTTCGCGTGGTAACATACGCCATGCGCCCGTGAATGTAATATCGATCGCACGAATTTTGCAGCTGGCTATCGTCTGATGCGTCAAGTTGGATGCTCAAATTCCCAGAGAGAGGGAGGGCGAGGTAGAGAAGGAGAGAGAGGGAAGAGAAGGAGAGAGGGAGAGCGAAATTAATTAATTCGGAAAGTGCGAAATGGGTTTCATTGTGCACAAATTTCGTTGGACCGATCTTCTGTGCCGAGTGAAATTTGAGTATACACGCACTTTTTTTTTACCAAGAATCTCCAAGCGGCGGATAAACCAATGGATTTATCATCCATTTTGCACGCAAGTTATTGAGCTTCCGTTCACTAGACAGCGTGAAATTCTGTGAATCATTTTTCACAGAACAACAGTATTTTATTGCCATGTGTATATATATATATATATATATATATATATATATATATATATATATATGTGTGTGTGTGTATATAGATATTGTTTTTTACTATATATAATTTATTATATACATGTTGTATTCATATTTCGACTTCACTCCGTATATTTTACAGAATTTATCATTTTTTCCCCCATGCCAGGCCTTCAGAGTCGCTATAAAGGACTAGATTTTAATGTTATTTATTTATCAATACTTTGGTTTATTTATACACTTAAAAAAACGTTCCTTTACTCGTGGAGACAATGAAAAAAACTTTGCTGAACTCGTAACGAACGATTTGAGGCTGTTCGCGCTCCTGATAGGCCTCTGCTTATAATGTCTTGGACGCGCTGTCTCGCGGGTGAGAGCGACGCGAAGTGCTCGCCATCTAGCGGCGCCCCAGCGAACTACATCATTTTTTTTCCTTCGTACGTCCAGGCGCGGGTCTCAACTTCAAAATTCATTTGCGTGACAACATATATATGTGTATTTCGATTAATTACGATATCTACAATAACGTTGATATCCTGAGAGTCTGAAAATTTACGGGATCGTCATTTCACGATTTATCGCGATTCGGAGCTTCGCTGGGCCAATATAGTTGATGGATTCGACAAAAGGATTACAATTTGAAATGTCAAGAAGACGATTTAGCATGAAAAACAATGGTGTCGGAATGCCGGTGGGGTAGAAATAAATACATTTGAAAAATCAATAAAACTTCGGGGGTTTCAGCGCGACGATTTCGCCAGTCAGCTTGTAAATGCGTGTGCCAGCTTCGGACTCATAATCAATTGTCAAAACAGAACGTAGGAGAGGAATAAACGAAGCTGCGTGAGCGAAGGGGAGAGAGGGAAGCGCCGAGGGGGGGGGGGGGATGATTATAGTCGGAGCAATAGGATGGTTCGTATATAAAGCGTGGGCAGGGACAAACGAGAGATACTGATCGGAGAGAGAGGGTGAGAGAGTGGGGGGGGGGGGGAGATGAGCAATGCCGAGCAAACGTTCATGGATGAAAGATTCACGAGTGCGTCGAAACTGTGCCGACGAGGAATTTAATTTACGTATGAATCGAATGTTTCGAAATGAGGGAAAGCTCACCATACACAACGGGTCGAACATAGTTCGATTTCGCCACGGATGATGCATTGCTCGTTTCGCTCGTACCTGTGATACGACAGCACATTTTTTCACCTCCACAGGACGAATTTATCGAAAATATAATTCGCCGAAAAATATGGGGACCGAAAAATTCGAAAATAAAAATCGAGAAGCTATTTTGAAACTTGAGAGCCTGACCGAATTTTCGAAGCCGAAAATCCTGTAAAATGGACGCAGTTCGAATACCAGGTGCATTGATCCTGTCGGGTTGGGAGTGGGAAATTTGTGATCAACGGAAGATTTTATATCGAGAAGGGCGTTGCCGATCAGATTCGGTAGAGCAATTCAAATTGTCAGCGAGCGTAGGAAAAAGAATTTTCAAAATACCAGTTCGAGGATAAAATTTACGAGTGAAAATAATATTGATGTCGAAATCGAAAATAAATTGAAAGATCGCCCAGGCCGTTAAGACAGTAGTCTGCTTTAGAAGCCGAAAAAAACCGTTTTTTCAGCAATTTTTTTTTAAAGGGAAGGAAATGATTGCGGTAAACGAAATTTTGAGACGATAGTGTATTATATTCAAGCTTGAAAAAACAATTTTTATTATTAAAAAATATTGAAATTTTTCAAAGTTGTAACGATTTTTCTGGGGCGCCTGGAGTCTGCACTTGTAAATCGGTGCCGGTGATGGAGGTCGTGCGATGCATCTGAAACAGTCGAACCAAATTTTTTTTAGTTTTTATAAGTTCTTTTTCCATATGAACTAAAAAAATACCGAAGAATTGATGAAATTCCAAATTTTTTCGAAGTTTGAAAAAAAATAACTTTTTTGAAAGAAAAAAAATTCACTTTAAGTTGCAACACAAGTAATTCAAATAGTACTTTTGTCCAATTTTTTTAGTTCAAATAGAAGAGAATTTAATACTGAAGCTAGATCACTGATTTTTTTCGATCGGACATATATTGTTTTTGCTATCGCCGGCACCGTTTTCTAAAACTTGTGAAAATGAAAACTCGAGAAAACGGGCTTTAAAGTTTTCGGTCCAAAAAAATATAAGTTTTTGGATACTTACACTAATTAGATGTTAATCAGCTATCCCCGGGCCATACAATAATCCTTCCTCTTCTTTAAATCGATTTTTTGAAGCCTGTAAAGCAGACTACTGCCTTAATAATCAAAAAAATAAAATATCGAATATGAAGGATAAAAAATTAAATATTAAGAAGGACGAGGATATTTTTTTAAAGCACCAAAAATTGAATTCCTTGAAACTGGAAAATAAAAACAAAATAATTTTCAATGAATAATATGAACAATGAATAATACAAAAAATTAAATAATTGAAATTGTCTACACAAATAAAATACAAAGTATACCGAAATACCAGTAACACGAAAATTGAAAATAAAGAAGACAAATATTCGAAAATCGGGTCAACATTTTTTTGTTTATAATAAACAAATAAAGCAACAATCTTTAAAATTACAAAAGTAAACATTGAACAAACGTTTCGTATAATAAACCAAAGGTTACAAATTCAATAAAAATGCAGTGGTAAAATCTAAGAATTGAAAAACAAAATAAACTTGGGAAATATCGCGTCTAGCATCTGGTGCCCTTGTGCCCGAGGATGTACAGTTTGCGAGGTAGTTTCGTGGATTGTACGTGGAACGATGTTCTCCAGCGTTTCGTTGCGATCGGATCAGGAGCGCAGGGTGATATCGCTCGTGTATGAGGGCGGAACGTCGGAAGGGGTGTTGGTATCCGATCCGTGGCTGGTTAAGGGGTGGGTAGGGGTGTACATTCGCGCAAATCCGGCCGAGAGATAAAAGCGTCATGGAGTAATTTATTACGCGTTGCTTATCGTTTCTCTCATTGTCTCGCCACGTTCGATCCACCGTGTTATTGAACCCGATCAAATGAGTAATTAACTCGAGCTTCATGGACCATTTACGTTCGAGATTGAGAAACTGCGCCGGTAATAATTGACAGATTTTTTTGGTCAAAGGGTTTTTGAAAAATAACAAGGAGACCAATTAACGACTGAATAAATGAATAAATAAATTAATTAAGGCCTTAGGCCACTCTAGAGGCCGAAAAAATTGGCTTTTTGGGGATCTGTTTTCCCAGAAAAACTACAAAATAAATCGAGATTACAAAAAGGGTGTTTATTATACATATCAGTGATTGTATGCAATAATTTTTTTTGAAGCGATTAATTTCAAAATGGCGGCTGTGCAGCGTTTATCTCAAAACTGCATTTTTTAAGTTGGCCGGAAACATAACTCAGACAATTTTCAACCGATTCACTTGAAACGTTGAATATATCTTGAAAAGTACATTGTCTATGGAAGTACGTTGGATTTTATTTTTATATTGCATACTTCATTTGTTATTAACAATTACCTGACGATTTTTTAGGCAAATTTTTGGAAAGTGAAACATTTTGTCAGATAATTGTTAATAACAAATAATTAACAATTATCTGACGATTTTTTAGGCAAATTTTTGGAAAGTAAACAATTTTGTCAGATAATTGTTAATAACAAATGAACTATGCAATATAAAAAAAAATCCTACGTACTTCCATAGACGATGTATTTTTCAAGATATATTCAACATTTCAAGTCAATAGCTTGAAAATTGCCTGAGTTATGTTTCCGGCCAAATTAAAAAATGCAGTTTTGAGATAAACGCTGCACAGACGCCATCTTGAAATTAATCGCTACAAGAAAATTATTGTACACAGTCGCTGATATGTATGATAAACACCCTTTTTTGTAATCTCGATTTATTTTGTAGTTTTTCTGAAAAAAATCGCCAAAAAGCCTTTTTTCGGCCTCTAGAGTGGTCTAACCCCTTAATCAATGAGTGAATAAATGAGTGAGTGAATAAAGCAATAAGTAAGTGAATAAATTAAGTACTGAAATAACAGATAGACGAATAATATAACGAAGTAAATAAATAGTTGATTAGTTTAGTAAATACATAAATACGTCCATAAAACAAAGAAGGAAGCAAGTGAATAAATAAAAAGGACAATTTTGCTTTTCGTCGTGTGCAAGCTTGCGGCAGAGTGGTAAATCCTCGTTTTAGAACAACGAGGGCTACTTATTTTCATCCCTCTAGCTCGGGGGTTGATCGTGAGTTGTGACCCGTGCGTTTCTCTTGTGAATGGAACATCGTGACCACTCGCCGAATCTTCTCTGTGCTAGCGACAATAAACATAAATTTTCGTGGATATATATATATATATATATATATATATATATATATATATATATATATATGTATGTATATATACATCTAGGGTATAAAAAAATAAGTGTGCATATAAATCTTTATTCGCGGTTACAATAGCGTCGAGGTTCAAAGGGGTTGGGGGGGGTCGTTTTCTTATTGCCTAATGACGAGAAATAGAGCCACGAGAGAAAATGCTTATTTTCATTTTGCGAGAAGAAAGCTTGTTTTTGTCGAGCAGCCGGGCACTCGTGTTTGCTCCTGTCATTTAGAGTTCCATGGGAGAGAAAGTAAATACGATGAGAATTACTTTTTTTAATAATGGTGGACGCCTCCCCGTGGAATCGTTCTCGCAGATTTGTTCCTCAGTCGACCTCGTGAATTTTTTTCCTCCGCAGTTCAATGTTTTGGCGGCGAGGGGTAGTTTTTTTGTCGAACGGAGATTAATCTTTTCGTTGGGAAATTATTTGGATGGGCGTGTACTTCCAGTCTACGTACTTGGATCTAAGTACATTAAATAATTTCAGTCGACATACTTGGATCTAAGTACTTGGAATCATTTTGGTCGGCACACTTGGATCTAAGGACTCGGACACATTTTAGTCAGCAAAGTTGTAGCTGAGTGCTTGGGATCATTTTAGCGAGCATACTTGGATCTGAGTACTTGGAGCCAGTGTAGTTGGCGAACTTAGGGCCAAGTACTTGGAATCATCTTAGTCGGCACACTTGGATCTAAGGACTCGGAAACATTTTGGTCCGAACACTTGGATCTAAGGACTCGGACACATTTTAGTCAGCAAAGTTGTAGCTAAGTACCTGGGATTATTTTAGCGAGCATACTTGGATATAAGTACTTGGAGCCATTGTAGTTGGCGAACTTAGGGCCAAGTACTTGGAATCATCTTAGTCGGCACACTTGGATCTAAGGACTCGGAAACATTTTAGTCAGCGAACTTGTAGCTAAGTACCTGGGATCATTTTAGCGAGCATACTTGGATCTAAGTACTTTGATCTAAGCACGCGGATCTGAGTACTTGGATCTAAGTGCGTGGGCCTAAGTACTTGGATCTAAGTACGTGGATATGAGTACTTGGATCTAAGTATTTGGAGTCATTGTAGTTAGCGAACTTGGGGCCGATTACTTGGGATCGTTCCAGTCCAAATACTTGGATCTACCTCCGAGTTCACATACTTAGATCTGAGTACTTGAAATAATAGCGAATGTTAGTTAGTTACTAAGTACTTGAAGCACTTGTTAGTTACAAAATACTTGGAAAATCAGTGAATTCGAGTAAAACAGAATCGCATACTTAGAACTAAGTACGAAACGTGAACGCATGGAGTTGCGTACTCGGCTCTCGGTCACAGCTAACTCAGAAATAACCGGTCAATTACCAGCCGAGTATCACCCTAAAAATCAAGTACAAATCTTGCAACCAAGTACCAATCCCGATACTGAATCTTTCTCGACTCAGTTCGAGCGTTCGATCCTCGATCCCTCCAGCCTACCCTTCTGCGTCCAAATTCCTTTAATTATTCTTTTTTTAGAATCTTTTCGTGACGAACCTAAAATCTAAGTACAAGTCTCGAGGCGTGACAGCCTCAGCGGGGTGATTGAATTTCGTACTTTTTTTACGTCAGGACAACGGACAGGGGAGTGGGGCCGCCGGCCGAACTTTTAAAGCGTAATCATCGCCAGGATTTGTGGGACTAAATCCCGTGGATAAAGGATCCGTGAATAAAAGAGAAAGTCCTTCAGGATCTACTAGGCTTTCTATTCTTTTATATTTTTTCTTCTCTTTTTATCCCTCTTGCGCCCCTAAGACGTGGCCTCGTACAGGGCCAATCGCCGAGCCTGCGGCAAGTCAAAGAATGAAGAAGGGAGGAACGATAATACCCTACGAGTTTTGAAAGAAATCGCGAGCTGGTACGAAGGGCGAGGATTGAAAAGAATTAAGACGAAATGAATGAGAGCAGCGAGGCGTGGGTGGACGTTTTTCGTCCCTTCGTAGGCTCTCGAGGAGTGTCGCCATTCCGACCTTTTGACCTTCCCGTCTCACCAACCGCACAGCACTTTTATTCCCTTTGGCAGTCTCATTGTCGAAGCCCCCCCCCCCCCCCGCCCCCCGACACAGCGATTTTTCATCGCGAACTTTAATTGACTTTCGCACATGATCCTTTCGAGCAAAGGTCGATTTTTTTTTCATCCCCTTCCACATTTTTGACAGCCCGATTATAACGCTCTTGGCTGTCATATCGATTGATTCGGGACCTTGTTGTTGTTGTCCCCCAATTATGCAATTATATGCAATTGTATTATGCGATTGCACGGGGAATTATTTGTGCCAATTTATTTGCAATTTTGTTTGCAGGAGTGGAACGATTACAAGTTGAAATGGAACCCCGAAGAGTACGGAGGGGTGGAAACACTTCATGTACCGTCGGAACACATATGGCTGCCTGACATAGTTCTATATAACAAGTAAGTGGATTCTCCTGCGTACGTGATCGATCTCCGGCTATCGTAGAAAAAAAAGACGAAAAAAAACAGCACCAACGAAACAGTATTTTTCAATAATTCAGTAATACCAATAATTATTTATCATTATTAAGGGGTTAGGCCACAGTAACGGGTATAAAATCATGTGCGAATTTAATAAAACAAATTCGATTGAAAAAGTGAGTCCCTCATAAAATTAATTACACATATATTTAGTATGAATATCAAGCTGTTAAAAAATATACATATTTTTTCTTCGATGCACAAAATGGCCGACTACTGATATTTTCATTTGTTATCTTTTTTAAGGCGCTCCCTGGCGTGACATTTAGCATCCACAATGTTTCACCTAGAACAAAAACAATAATTCTCGTCAATCTAGATTAGAATACCTAGAGAAGTACGTACGGAGTTTAAAAAATATTGTTTTATTAAGTTTTAATGAAAAGTTAATGAAAAGTTCTCGATTAATCAGAAATTCCGTGCGTACTTCTCTGCGAAATGCAATTAGGAACATAACTTTTAAATATGAAGTAATATAACTTTTAAATATGAAGTAAACCGAGTGAAAATTGTTGAAGTTATTTGTCACGCATATTGGAAAAAAGCTTTTTCGAGAAAAACGCGTTTAAAGTTTTAGGTACTCTATGGCCGTGCCAGAGGTGGGCTTACGTTATACGGTCAAAGTCGGTGAGAAAAAATATTCTTGCTATAAATCGAATAGTAACTTATTCTAATGATGAAAAAGCACCATTTTAGCGAGAAAAAAAATCGATTTTTTGAAAATTCTACTGTGGCCCTACCCCTTAATATGTATTGATTGTTAATAGTCAGAATTATCAATATATATTAATTATTAATGATAATATCGATATTATTTATTATTTATATATATATATCAGTTGTTGATAATAAAAGTAATGATGATAATAATACTGACCCCAAGAAAAACCAAACAAGCAAGTGAATCCTCCTGCATTCGTAATCGAACGTGTGTCATTGAAGAAGAAAAAAACGATGACTCCGAAACACGGCCTTTTTCATAATTTGGCAATAACGATTATTATTAATAATTATTGATATATATTTGTTATCAATAATTATATGAAAATTAATCATTATTGAAATATATTAATTATCGATAATTCATTTTTTCTCTTTTGTCTCCCCGAAATTAATTATTCGTCAGGAACTGCAATAACTAACAACAATAAGACTGATAATGAAGACAAAATATTAGTACATACTGATTATTGTTCGTACAGCAACTTGTGAAATCGAAGACCTCCCTTACATTTTCCTCCCTGCAATTAATTATTTCACATTGGCTGCAATAATTAATAATTTTGCTTGAAAATCCGCATTGAATTTTACCTTCGCGAATTATTCAACTTTTTAAACCAAATTTATGGTCCTGGTTGGGAGGGGGGGGTCGACCTAAAATGTGTTCGAGAGAAAAATCATTCTTACGAAAAGAGCGTTCGACAGTCCTCGAATTCTCATCTGTAAAATACGAAACGGAAAATTTCGGAATGTTGATTTGGAATTTCCAGTCTAGTCGGTAAGAATAAATGCAACAGGAAGGCGTAGACGAGACACAACAGAAAATAAAAATAAAAAGAGGTTGCAGTCCCTTATCCCTCCCACTCTCCCACACTCTCAACAATTCAGCAAAGAGCCATGGCACAAGAGCTTCGAGACTATATCCATCGTACCGTCACGTTGACAATCGAATTTTGGTAACCTGATAGACTGCGAAAATGCTCGCCTTGAGAATACAGAAAGGAATTTTGTCGTAGCGACATACTCTTACGAGACCCACACGGATGTTCATGTACTCAAATATATATACAGGGTGTCCTGTTATGAACGGATAATCCTGCAACTGTCGATAGGTCAGATCATGCCCTACTATAGCCCTTTTGGGCTTTATGTTATTGGTTGAATAAAATCATCCGCTTTTGGTTTTTCGCATGCCATTTCTACAAATGATATGAATCGACTATAACTAAGCAACTGTTTATAGTAATTGGCACGATATGCGAAATACATTTTTTTTACATCGCAGGCTATCAAAGTCAAATGTTCGAATGCTGCATAAGAAAATTCTGAATAAGATCTTTTTCATAGTTTCCCTAACATTTAAAATTAAAAAGATAGCTTTGCTAGATAAAATAATAACCGAGAGTATTTTTAAAAAATCAGGTCAAAAAAAGTTATCATTTGTAGAAATGGCATGCCAAAAATGAAAAGCAGATGATTTTTATCTCGAAAATGATCTGACCTATCGACAGTTGCAGGCTTATCCATTCATAACAGGACACCCTGTATAGATATATATGTATATATATACAGGGTATCCCAGAACTGAATGCGTTCCTTAGAATGGGGGGTTGGGGCTGAAATTCTGAGTCGATTGATATAAGCATGTGTGGGTCTCAGATCAACCCCTGAATTATTATTAATTTTCAAAGGCGGGCGCACCTGATTGGCCCGCCTTTAAAAATTAATAATAATTCAGGGGTTAATCTGAGACCCACACATGCTTATATCAATCGACTCAGAATTTCACCCCCAACCCCCCATTTCGGGGAACCCATTCAGTTCTGGGACACCCTGTATATATTAGTATAGATACTCGTACATATGTAAGACTCAAGTTACTTTTCCATCTTGTTGTACTTGTAAAGTAGTCTTTCACGAAGCTTCCCATTCGCATTTTCATGCTCGGCAATTGAGACGAGTTGGCAGAAGAGAAAGCCTGAAACCGAATAACGCGAATAATTCTTCGTATCGCTACGATTTTGCGATGCAAATTTACGTTGTAAAGTGCATCGCGGACTCGAAGCACTTTAATGGAAGGACCGGATGAAGAGAGGAAGAAAGAGAAAGCATATCGTATATTCTTTTATCAAGAAAATTGAATTTCGGCAAGTACGAAATTGAATGCGTGCGAGGACGCACAGGGAATGCGAAGGGATAATCAGATTCTACGGGGTACGATAGAAATACCGTTGGTTCGAAGGAATCAGATGCTGAAGAGAAGTATGTTGAACGATTGTGAATTTACAGTTTTATTATTATTATGTTTTTCTATGAGAAAAAAGCTCTCGGAAAGTCAGCAAACCGAAAACACAAAAGTTATCGTGGGTTTTACCAAAATAGTGTTTTTCGGAAATATTTTTTATGAAACATCGATTTTCAGCAGGTGGGACGGGAATTTTTTCAATTGCGATCGATTTTACATTGTATAAGGTCTTTGGAAAGCGAAAAATCGTATTTTTCGTATTTGTGGAAAGCGAAAGATCGAGTATTTTTATTGTTCCCACCATCCGGTCGGTTTTACAAAAACATCAAAATTGTCATTTTTAAATCCGCCATTTCTCAGCCGCTAATTGACCATTTGGGATTGATGACCTCATTTCCGAAAAGGATTTCGACAGACTTAGAGAATGACGTTTGGTGGGCAGCGAAATCTCAATGTCTTCTGACCGAAAAAGTCACCCGAATATCGACATCCAAAGGGGTGGCTTAGGAAATTTTGCAAAATCCGGTGGGCCGACTTTGGGGCGATCCAGTAGATTGGCAAATGGTCCTAGCCGTATGGGTCAAAATGCATTCGAAAGCTAGATCGATTCCGCGTGAAACGAGCCCAGGTGGAAGTCCCTAGGTCAAAAGGACAATGCTGGAGAAGTCCAAACGCGTAAAGATGCGTTTTCGAAGGTCGGGATAGCGGTTGTTCGAATTGGCGAAACTTTGATCAGCCATATCTCAGCCGCTAATGAACTAATTTTAGTTTATAACCAGAGTTCGGGAACGGATTTTAACAGACTTAGAGAACGCCGTTGGGCTTATCCAGGTACCTAAATTTCTCCCACGCGGAGAACTTCACGAAGTGAATCACCTCAAAGGCGATGAGTGCCTTTGACGTGATGAGGCCTTTGACCGAAGGAAAGCCAATCTTTTAGAATACTTCTCTGTTCCAAGAGTCGATGATTTTCTTCCGGAAATGTACCTTCCGAATCGCCAAGTACCACGAAAATTCACTTCATCATCTCGTTTGTTTTTATTCGACTTTTTTTGGCTCGTCCTAATGGCATTAGGGGATGTCTCTCGTCGGAAACTTTTCCGGATACGTCTGAATGGCCAAACAGAAAAGGAGCACGGAGGTCCTGTTTCCTTATTCAAACATTTATTCTTCTCGTTCACTCTGGCATTCCAACCCCTTTTGTATCTTTGGCTACGACAGTAGGGTTGTATGGCAGCCTGCTTATCGTATTCCAACAGGAAGTGCAAACAATTTCGCTGGGACAACGTGTGTGGTGTTTCGTATGGGTAAAGGGTACGTCAAGCGCAGTGACCTCGTCTACGGTAAACCATTTCCTTCGTTCTTCTTCTGGCTGGTTACTACTTCGCGTTCCTCATCCGCGTGGAACATGGCTTTTCCTGGGCATCCGCAACTCCTGCTACTAACCACTGGCTCCAATGAAAGGCTGCCACCCCCTGGCCTAAACTCCCTTCAGTTCTCCCCAAACCACTCCTCCCCGTCTCTCTCCCTCTTCGTGTTTCGCCGTATCGTTCATCTTACTCTGCTTCCCCTACCGTTGGCCTACCTCACAAGAATACCCGCGGCACACCGCACTCTGTACACCCCCTACCCGGCCAAACCCACCCTCGTCTTCGCCAGAGCGAAATGCAAAGTTAAAATATGCGGGAAAACGTACGTGCGAGAGAATCTCGTTACTCCATTATCACCGGATTACTGCACCTGGCGCTGTACTTGCCTGGTGGTGCAGCGTGTGCTTGGTGTACCGTGGCGACGAACAACGTGGGTTGCTGCTCCACCAATCAATTTCAAGCCTGATGCTACTAGAGGGAAGCGAAAGAAAGACAGCAAGAGAGCTGAAGACAGCGGCTCTTCGTGTGTCTTTCATCGACCTGTCTTCATCGACCTTTCTACCTCGTCTACTGACGAACCTGGAATCCCTTAGTACATAGCAGAGAACATGCCCTTCTTTGTGGCCTGTCCTTCGTTAGAAATTCTTTCGGCTTCGCGATGAGCTAACGCTGGTGAGGCGCTGGTCGTTTCGAGTCTATCAACAAGTGCATCAGCCTTTTGCTCTAGTTTCAAGTTCAGAATATCTTCGCGGATGTGGTGAAGTTGATTATGTTGCCGGATTGCTGTATTGGAAGGAAACATTGGTACTTGGAACTAGGTTGATCCAGGTTGATGTCATTAGGCATGAGGAGAGTCGATTCAGGTTGATGGAACCAGATGGCCAGAGAACTGGTTGGGGGGCAGGATGTCATCAGCTGGCCAAAGGGCTGGCTGGATAACGAAGTATGTCATAAGCTGGCTCAAGAACTGGCTGGGAATGGGAGCATTCCCTCAGAAGGTGAATTACCTGGATGTGGTAGAGTTGATTATGTTAGATTACCAGAAGACCAGCTGTAGTGGAAGGAAACCTTTGCACTCGGATCTAGGTTGATCCAGGTTAATGGCACATTGTGCATAACCTGAGTCGATCCAGGTTGATGGCATCAGATGGCCCGAGAACTGGTTGGGGAACGAAGGATAGCATGAGCTGGCGAAAGGGCTAGCTGGATAAGGAACGGGATAATTACTAGAAGGGGAGCATGTCCTCAGCAGGTGAATTGCCTGGATGTGGTAGACTTGATCATGTTAGATTGCCGGATGACCAGCTGTATTGGAAGAAAATCTTTGCACTCGGATCTAGGTTGATCCAGGTTGATGACACATTATACATAACCTGAATCGATCCAGGTTGATGGCATCAGATGGCTAGGGAACTGGTTGGGGTACGAAGGATAGCATGAGCTGGCCAAAGAGCTGGCTCGATAACGAACGATGTCATGAGTTGGCTCAAGAACTGGCTGGGAATGGGAGCATGTCCTCAGCAGGTCAATCACCTGGATTTGGTAGACTTGATTATGTCAGATTATTAGATGGCCAGCAGTGTTGGAAGAAACCCTTGGCCCCTGGATCTAGGTTGATCTAGGTTGGTGGCATTAGACATCACTTGAGTCGATTCGGGTCGATGGAATCAGATGGCCAGAGAACTGGTTGGGGCATGGAGGATGACATCAGCTGGCTTAAGAACTGGTTGGGGAATGGAGGATGACATCAGCTGGCTCAAGAACTGGCTGACGAATGGAGGAAATCATCAGCTGGCCCAAGAGCTAGCTGGGAACTGAAACATGTCACCGGGTGGTCAAACAATTAGCTGCAAAACCCAGAATGCCATTAGCTGGTCCTAAGAACTGTCTGGAAATGGAAGCATGTCCTCAGCAAGTCAATTAACTCGCTGGGGAACGAAGCATACAATCAGCTGGCCAAATAATTGTAGCTCCAGACAAAAAACGTCATCAACCGGTCAGTGAACAATTGCTCCAGGGAATAAAGACAGCATTCTAGTGACTACGGCCCATGATGTTGAAATTCTAAAACCCATGGGCTACTAGATCATCATAGCAGGTTGAGTCTCATTGTATGAGATCTCAACCGCTTGGAGTTCCTAAGGATCGTCGAACTCCATAATGACTTTCAGTAAGAGGAAAGCCATTCGACCTGACATCTGGCCCTATACTTTGGTACTCAGAGCAGTTTTCATAACCGGCAAGCAAGTGCAGCGGGAGATGATTGAAAACGGCGTTTGATGGAGATCGACAAGTCCGATGTAGATCTTTGCTTCGGCGATCTCTCTTCGTTCCTTTGAAATCTGTCAGGGTAGTTGAATTTCGGATTACGGGGTGGCTAAAGCCAAACAGCGAAATGGCTTTCGACCTTCCTCGCTCGTGCATTTTCTCATTATGCCATGTCAAAGTCGTGAGTCCCGAACTGCGTTTAATTGGTATCCGAATAGCGAGGCCGTGCTCTGTGCTAAACGGACTCTGTCCTCACTGTGCCGAGGGTGGTGTTCGATTTCGCTGCGCCTCTCGAGCGCCCACATCGACGCTCGCATCCTCGTGATATTGGAAATCGTTGGCTATAATTGCCAAAACTAACTGATGAATAGCCCCGCGGATCTGAATACGTTTTCGAGCCTCCCAAAATTCAAATCAAATTTAACGATGAATGTTGCACCCCCTAAAAGCCAGGGTGGTTTTCAGCGCTTGTCGCTCTTTTGGAGCTTTTTTGAGCGGAATTTCGGGAATTAATTGGCATTGAATTACTCTGGAAATTAATCCAGACAAAGCAATTATCCGATCAGGTTTATTATTTGTACACATTTTCGGAAATATTCACCGAATGGTTACAAATAATAAACGAATAAAAATAATAAACAAATAAAAATTTAACACGAAAATATGCACGTGTTAAATTTTTTTATAACAATAATATAAATTTGTGGTGGAATAATTTTCAGCGCAATACAATATTTACTTATAATTTTATGCATTTATTCTAAATTTTGTACTTTATAAATTACAATAATCAGACGATACATTGTATAGTTTATTTATACATATAATTTAATTTTTATTATACCATTCTAAATAGATAACATTTATTAATATAAATATTAATATTGATCAACACCAATGTACGTATAATATTTATCAACAGCTTTATCAACGAAGGCAAAAACATCAATATTAGTATAAATTTTGACAAAATAGTACTTTTCGAAGCTCCGAATGGTAACTTGTTTCGAAACAATTTTTCTTCGTCTTTCCGCTTAACTTTTTTCCCACGCTTTAGCGCTCTCGCGATTATTTCTCGACAAGTTTCGAGGGTCAGAGAGGATACTTATGCCCACCTACAGTTTTTCAACTATTCTTCGGATTTCGAGATCCTGGGCCACCGGCATTCCTTCCCTGTAGAAGAAAACATTACGACAATGATAAGAATAACAATAACAATAAAATAATATGATGATGAAAAAAAATAATAATTAACAAACATAACATACAATAATAATTTTTTTTTAAGTTCAATACAGAATAATAATAATAATAATAATAATGAAATTGAAATCAAGCCTATGCTTATGCTTTTCATAAGTTTGTCCACAACAACATTAATAGCAATTACAATAAAAATAATGATAAAAACAACAACAAGAGTAATAATAATATTGATGAAAATTATAATTTCACATAATAATAGGGATACTTATAATTACGATAATAATGATAATAAATATCAAAGAGAGTCGGAGGGGAGGGGGTGAGGGTGCAAGAGGGAGAGACAGAGAGAGAGAGAGATTGATTGATTAGTTTATTATGCCTTGGTAATACCTCGAGGCAACAAGATTACAAAAGTAATATAAAAACAGTAAAAGAGAGAGACAAAAAACAATAATAAATACCTTTTAAAAATAGAATAAAATATAATGAAAATAAAATAAAAGATAACAGTAATAGAGATAGTAATTCGAATAGTTATAACGATGATAATAATAATACTAATACAATAATAATGATAATAATAATACTAAGTGATCGTGTTCATAATAATAACGATAACTTAATTATGTTATGATCACCGGTAATAAATATAGAAATTCGTGAGCCAACCCACTAATGATAATATAATATTACTTTATGAAAAAGTTAATTGAAAATTCGAGTTCCGGCCCCTAGGAAATACTCCTAACCGGCAATGCTCTGAGAAAACAGAAAAAAATAAACAATAAATAATGACAATGCTCTGAGAAAACGAAAAATTCAAATAAATAACAATAACAATAAAAATAAAGATAAAAATGAAAAAATAAAGAGAGAGAAAGAGACTCACTGCGGAGATGCAAATTTATTTGCTTAGTGCCGCGACAAAATCGATCGGTCGTCCTGTTGGAAAATAATGTTACGTCGTCGCGTACACCGCAAAACTCTCACCGCAGGGCTACGGAGTTCGGCGCTTCTGCACCAGGAGATTCTGGCGCTTGCATGCCCAACTTTCTCTTCTACAATCTGCAAAATGCGTTTTGTCCGCCTCTGGCTTGTGCCTCTGTTGCTTCGGTACTTCCATTATATCGTCCATACCCCCCCCCCCCTTCTCCCACCAACCGGTTGGTGCTTACGGAGTTACGAAAGTTACGAATTCAAACGGTAACTCGACTGTATGAACCACCAACAAATTTTGTTCGTACACACCCCACTATAACCGTTCCATTGTTAATTGAAGCGTTCTCGACGCAACAACAAATATTAATTCGTAGCTTACAGGACATAGCTGTTATTCGACCCGTTTTCATAGGTACGTTTTTCTACTTTTTTTAAAGTAATTTAACGGTAAGAGAATTTTCGTCGACAAATACTTATAGTGAATTACGTTGAATTGCTTGAATTTAATTGAATTATATTTATGCGGTTAAAATTTATTTTTGGTTGGAATATACTTTGGTTTGTTTGGGGTTGGTTCGGTAAATTGAATGATAAATTAACTTATAAGTCGATTTATCAATTCATTTATAGTAATAAATTGATCGAACTAAATTTAAGGTGTCGAAATTTTTATTTTGGTTGGAAGATATTGTTGGGTATTGAGAAAAAATATTTATGGATTTTTGGCAGACGTTTTGGAATTTTGCGATTTTTCCATCGCTTGCCTGACCGAATCTGACTCAACCCACTTAGGCAGTAGTCAGGGACGTCTTTGGTCAGACAAGTTGATTCCCGTGTGCGGCGACTTCTTCGCGCTTACCTCTCCGCTGACCTCTTTGACTGCTCGAAACGGAGAGACCTAGAGAGAGAAAGAGGGGGGGGGGGAGATAATGGAAAAAAAACATTTTCAATAATTTAAATGTCTCATCACAATCAGAAAATTTAAACATATTGTATACTGAGCCGCGGTAACTATTCAGACGAATTTCGTACCCCTATGAAAAATATTCTATTCGTTCTCTATTTATTTAGTCATTTTTTTCGAAAATTAGTTGTTGATTTTAAAAGCAATTTTTATTTCTATTTTCATCGTCCATTTCACTCTGAATAAAATAAAGAATAAAATTATTAAAATCGGGAGAAAAATGCAAAAAATCAGAAATTTGATCACAATCACATTAAAGTATATTAATTTGATTGGAGTATGTTAGTAAATTAAAATAGTTGATTATAAATTAAAATATAAATTATATTAAAATCACATCAGACTATAATAGTGATTTTTTTTAAAAGTACACGCATAATTGGAATTACATTTCAATGAGTATGTCGAAATTACCTTTGACACAGCTAAAGAAGAGAACAGAATTGATAAGTTGCGATCAAGATTGACAACTTTTGTTTAAGGTCAAGAAAGGAAAGGAGAAATTCACGTCAAGTAGATCGATCGAGTTGGGGCATAACACTTCAATTCTTTTTTTTTCGATACATCGAGTCAAGTAGATATCTCGAGGTTAACTGTTGAGCTTCGATCTCAACTACTGAGGTATTATACCAACTTTCATTGACAATGAGGCCGAAGAGTGCTACGAGGCTGAGAGAGATAAAGGAGGAGAGAGAGAGAGAGAGAGAGAGAGAGAGAGAGAGAGAGAGAGAGAGAGAGAGAGAGAGGTGGAGAGAGAGAGAGAGAGAGAGAGAGAGAGAGAGAGAGGGAGAGAGAGAGAGAGAGAGAGAGAGAGAGAGAGAGAGAGGAGAGAGAGAGAGAGAGAGAGAGAAAGACTAGAGGTTGGACTCTTGTCAACAGTATCAAGTTTATAAATCGCACGTCAAATAAAAAAAGGAAACTACTCTCTTCCGGATACAAGTATGTCGTAAAGACAGCATTGAACAGACTATTTGGAAGTTACGAGTTCAATCATTGAACGCCATTGAAATTAATGGGAAAAAAAGCGCAAGCCCTTAAAACGAAATGAAAAAAAAAACAAGATAACAGATTTACCTCGTCCTTTATCCGTGTGTTATAAAGTTCCTTCAAAACTTTGATCGACTTCGCCGTCGCCATATTTAACGCTGCAATTCGTTTCTTCGTCTCAGACTGCTGGATACCGCGAGTATTTTTCTCCCTTGCTTTTCTAACATTGAATTTATGCGTTTTTGTTTAAGGGGCTATACCAGTGTGAACGCTGAACTTTTGGGTGATTTTTGGGAATTTTTTGGAAGAAAAGTACTCAATTAGATGTTTCGGAAAATTAAGAATATATTTGGCTATATTTCACCTATGTTACATAATTTTTGCATGTAAAAATATTGAGATCCAACCGACTTATACGCTACCTTCGGAGACGCCAAAAAAAAAGTTCCTCCACTGCTGACATGATTCCGGCCGATTGAGTAGCTGAAACCGAAAGAGGCAAAAATGTCGTTAATCTGGAAGGTGTTTCCTGTACAATGATGTAGGATTTTCGAAAAATATCAACATCTAACAAAATGGCGTAGTTATGAAAAAAGTATGTTTTCTTGCCTATAAAATGGTCGTTTTTATCAATGCCAAATCGTCAATTTTTATCCAATTAAAAATATCCTACGTCATTGCTGAATAAATATATTCAAGAGTATTCAGTTCAAATTTCAAGTCAATCGAATAATTGCTCTCTGAGTTACCATGTCAGCACATTTGAAAAATCTCATTTCGAGAAAAACGCTTTTAAAGAATTAACTATAGATTTTTGCAAGATACAATGATATTGATATAAATAATATAAATGATAATGATATTCTTAAAAAGTATAGACTGGCGAAAAAGGCAAAAAAATCGATTTTTTGAAAGTCACACTGGTATGGCCCCTTAAAGTAAATTTACGATCTCGTACCTTATGATGGCAATTAATTTTTTTGAAATTAAATCGAATTTTGGAGTTGAAAATGTTGGAATATTAGCAATGGAAAAATTAGAGTTTTGCATGGTTATTTTGAAAGAATTCATTGAAGTATGAAATAATTGAGATAAACAGTGAACAGTATACAA
The DNA here is from genome assembly GCA_963210295.1 of Ophion ellenae. Lineage (NCBI taxonomy): Eukaryota > Metazoa > Arthropoda > Insecta > Hymenoptera > Ichneumonidae > Ophion > Ophion ellenae. The sequence goes on along the minus strand of OY723397.1, from coordinate 2,247,840 downwards.
CTTGTTGAGATTGCATTATATAAATACCGGAAAAAAATATAAATTAAGTAAATTATCTTTACAACATATAAAATAATAATATATAATATATTATATATTATACATATATATATATACATATATATATATATATATATATACATACATATATATAATATATATATATATATATATATATATATATATATATATATATATATATATATATATATATATGTATGTATATATATATATATATGGTAATAATATTATTGTTATATATAAACAATAAATTATATTTAAAAAAACCCACAGTGAAGTATGACTCGAGAAGTTATCGAAAAAAAATCGAGTCTTTTCATGTAAGACGATCAGTGTTATTCTTTCTCTCGGGTCTCGAGGAGGATTGGATTCGACGCCCAGTGAGTATTTCGCAGGAGGCTCCGAGCCGGACGACCTTTTCTCCCGTCCCCCTTCCATCTTCTTTTTTACTTCTCCTTTGTATCGTGAAACAGGGAGGTCACTTCAATCGATGATAAAAGGGGCTTAATCCTCTTACAAGATTTTCGAGATATTTCTTAGTGTCTTTCGGTCCCTCGAGTGGATTTAATTGTGGAAGATTACTGAATTGGCTTCGGCGAAGGAATCTTGACCGCTTCGAGATCGAGGAACATTATCGATTTGGATTTTTTTTTTTTACATTCTCTGGTTTTTTTCCCTTTTTTTCGTTTTCCTTGGGACATGTTAAAGTGCCATTTTCATCCCCTGTCTTTTTAAAGGGACAATGATGCACGAACGTTTTTTCTCTGCTCGGAAAAAAATCGACTGAAAATAAATAAGATGGGAAAAAAGATTTAAAGGGGTATACGTTTTAGGCGGGCAAAAATCTGCTGATTTTCATGATTTTTTTTTAAAGAAAAGATTTCTTCGCCATTTTTGAGACTTGGGCTATGTTTTATTACCACTTTTGGCTGTTAAATGGTATTTTTTTTAATATTGAAAAATGGGGTAAGTATGGCACGGTCTTCTAAGCGGGTTGCAGCGGATGTTGTCCGACGGCGTGACACGTAGCGTCGGCGGGATATATCCGAAAAAAAACCCCAAAAAAACTTCTCTCATTGAGACTCATACGCAGAATATGGACCAAGAAAAAGTGGGAAATGTTGAAAATCGATTAAACGGTTCGCGTTGAAACAAAAAGATTGAGTTTCCCGAAAAAAATGGCTACATTTTGCAATAAAATAGTGCTTTTCTTTTACTTTCAAAAACATTTAGGATCAGGTTTTAGACAATTAGGTTAGGAAGATTTATACCAGAATTTATCAGAATCGGTCGATAAGTTATTTAGCTAACGTCACGCCAGTTTTGAAAATGCCGTTCAGAAGACCATGCTAAAAGTAGTAATGAAACATACTCTAGAACATCACTTTGGTGTCCTCCTCCGATTTTGTTGAAACTTTTTTATGTGGAAGAGTATCAAAAACTGAGAGACACGTATTTTTTTTATCGGCGGAAAAACGGTTTTAAGAGGTGAAACGCACCCTCGAAAATAGGGGTGTTTTTCGTTTTTAGTCGATAACGTTATCGTTCTCACCTCCAATGTATAGTACACAAATAAAATAAACATTGTTGCAATATGAAATTATTTATATCTCGTACCGTTAAGGCGTTACCCCCACTTGTAGCGCAAAAAAGGCCTTTTTCATGAATTTTTTAAAAGAAAACTACAAAACTTTTTTAATCGATCAATATACCATCTTAAAGAACGCATCTTGAAGAACTTTCAGTAATTTTTTTATTGGAAAATATTACATTGCTTAGTGGCAAATGGCCGTCAATAAAATAATGTTTTTATATACACGGTTTGCGGTGACCAACATTGCGGCGAAGTGGATCATCTGAAGAAAAAAATGCGGATGGATTTAGTCAAATATAAGTATAAACTAGTCTTTAATCGAAGGATTTTAAAAAATTCTCATTTTTCACAAAATGGCGGACACTCAAAGTTAATGGTTCGATTTTAACGAAAAAAACGGCGGTTTTTTGGCTGTAAAACGGCCATTTTTTTTCGAAAAAAAAAATCGAACGATTAAAGACTACATTTTTATGTATTAAATGAGCCTGCAAAATTTCGAGAAGATCGGTTCATTAGTGTTCGAGTAATCTTGGTCACCGACTTCAGAAATGCCATTTTGAGAAAAACGCTTCTAAAGTTTCTCTTTCAACGCTCTTTCAACGCGGATTCTTCTCTTTCAACGCTCATATCTCAGTCAATTTTGTTCGGATCGACTTGAAATTTTCAGGACATATTCTCAGATACTTATACTTCAAAAAATGCAATAAAAAAATCGATTTTTTCAAAATCGCAAGTGGGGGTAACCCCTTAAAACGTTATTGACGAAAAACCAAAAACATCCCCATTTTTGAGGGTGCGTTTCACCCCTAAAACATTTTTGCCGCCGATAAAAAAAATACGTGTCTCTTAGTTTTTGATACTCTTTCACATGAAAAAGTTTCAACGAAATCGGAGGAGGACACCAAAGTGGTGTTCCTTCTAAGTCTCAAAAATGGCTAAGAAATCTGTCCTATGAAAAAAAAATCATGAAAATCAGCCAATTTTTCGTCGGGGAAGAAAATGAAAACAAAAGCTGCCCCAGCGAGCTTCCAAGTATTGAAAGGAACGAATGGGCTAGGTACATCGCCGAATACCAAGTAGAGTGAAAGCGCTATAGAGCAATGATCCCCTAAGGGGGACGAAGCGAGAAGCGAGGAAAAAGAGTGGGAGCGAAAGCTCGGTGGAGGGGAAAAACGTGAGAAGTAAAAGCGAAAGCTCTCGACTCATAACGATGATTCAAGCTCCCCGATTCGCTTCATCTAATTTTCTCGTATCAAGAATACACATTACACCGCAGGTTACTTTTTTTTGCACCAACTCCGAGTCTGTCTCACTCGGGGGTTAGGAAACTTTTATGGGCGATAATTAACTTGGAAGAACGTTCGACCAGGGGGCGAATTTTATTTGATTTTTTTTTTCGAGGAAATTTCCAGTTGAGCTGTCGTCGAGAAATTAATCGTGGCATTCGTTGCAGCCATTATTGTATGCGTGGGATTATTGGAAATTACGTTTGAAGCTAATAATTATTATATTGACATAATAATAATATTTTGATAATCGTATTATTTTATTAATAATATTTTTTTTTTGAGGAATAATAATAATAATAATAATATTTGGATAATAACATTATATTAATAATAACTTTTTTGATGTATGTTGATAAAATAATATATTAATTAATAAAATTTTAATCAATTATCTCCACAATAATATTATATTATAATTAATAATGAATAATATTTTAATAATAATAATATTAACAACAGTAATTTTTGTTAGCCACATAAGTTCCGTTTTCATAAAAATTTTCACACATTTATTCACGTGGTTAAAAACGGAATGGAATGAGGATTAAGGCCTTAGGCTACTCTAGAGGCCGAAAAAAATAGGCTTTTTGGTGATTTTTTTTCGGAAAAACTACAAAATAAATTGATATTGCAAAAAAGGGTGTTTATTATACATATCAATATGGCGGTTGTGCAGCGTTTATCTCAAAACTGCATTTTTTAAGTTGGCCGCAACCATAACCAAGACAATTTTCAACCGATTCACTTGAAATGTTGAATGTATCTTGAAAAATACATTGTCTATGGAAGTACGTAGGATTTTTTTTTGTATTGCATAGTTCGTTTGTGATCAACAATTATCTAACGATTTTTTTGGAAAGTGAAAAATTTGCCTAAAAAATCGTCAGATAATTGTTAATAATAAATGAACTATGCAATATAAACAAAAATCCTACGCACTTCCACAGACAATGTATTTTTCAACATATATTCAACATTTCATAAAAATTGTCTGAGTTATGTTTCCGGGCAACTTAAAAATTGCAGTATCGAGATAAACGCTGCACAGCCGCCATTTTGAAATTAATCGCCTCAAAAAAAATATTGTATAGAGTCACTGATATGTACGATAAACACCCTTTTTTGTAATTTCGATTTATTTTGTAGTTTTTCAGAAAAAAAATCCCCAAAAAGCCTCTTTTTTCGGCCTCTAGAGTGGCCTAACCCCTTAAATTATATTTCGACAGGCATTCGATATTCCTGTCTAGACATCTCGCGGAAATGATCGTACAGTCCGTGGACATTTGTTCGCTTTTATTTTTGAAAATACATAATTTTACGCAATACTAAAATAATGTATTTAATTCCTCAGAATGGGAACTTTTATTCAAACGCCGTATCGTTTATTTTTAATTGAAAATTGCGGATGATCAATCGACGAACTTTGAGATCGTGATGAAAAAGTTTCTTCGATCGCTTGGTCGTTCCTAATCTCTCGTTTTAATATATTAAAAATTTTACAACGAGGATTAATTCCGACGGCAAGGACGGAGGGCTGGGGGCTGGGGGGGGGGGGTTTAAAAGCGACGATTAACGAGTTCTCAAACTATCGGGGTTTCAGCACATTTCGCGGTTACCCGCCGGTTTCGGCCCCTCGAATGAGCCACGAGTCGCGATAATTGAAGGAACGTGCAAACTTCGACTAGGTCGGATATATTTTAAACTCCCGTTCCACTGCGAGAATGAAAAGCTTGCGAGGATTATCTTGCCCGATTGTTTATCATCTCGTATTTCCGCGGGGTGGGGGGAGGGGGGCTCGTAGTAATTTATTTGAGCGTCACGGACGTGGCGAGAAATTCTGAAATCGTCTCGATAACCGCTAGTGCAAATTAAGGGGAGATACCTTTAGGCCAAGAAAAAATTGACGATTTTCGTGATTTTTTTTTTTTAAGGAAGATTTTTGAAACATTTTTGAGACTTACGTTTTATTAATACTTTTGGCGGTTTCATGGGATTTTTCTGAAAATTTTAATTAAAAAATGGTGGAGGTTTGGCACCGTCTTCTAAACGGGTTGCGGTGGATGTTGACGGACGGCGTGACACGTAGCGTCGGCGGCATTAGCCCGAAAAAAAACACCAAAGATTTTTCTTTCTTTACGACTCGTACGCGGAATATGAACCAAGAAAACGTGAGAAATGTTGAAAATCGATGAAATGGTGAGCTTTGAAACGAAAAGATTGCATTTTTCGAAAAAAGGCTACATTTTATAATTAAAAACAATTTTATTTTTATTTTCAAAAACATTTAGGGTCATAGACAATAAGGTTAGACAAATTTATACCAAATTTCATCAGAATCAGCCGATTAGTTTTTTAGTTATACGTCAGGGCAATTTTTGAAAATGCAGTTTTAAAGACCGTGCCATACCTTCGACATTTTTAAAGATTAATAAAAATATAAAAAATACCATGCAACAGCGAAAAGTAGTAATAAAACATACCCTAAGTCTCACGGCGGTGAAGAATTCTTTCCTTTAAAGAAAAAGTCATTTTTTTCTCGCCTGAGGTATCTCCCCCCTGAATATCAACGGGAAATTATTTTTATCAGCGATAAAAATAATCATGATTTTTTTCCCCGGTAAACAAAATGAAGTTTATTTGTGCCAAGCCAAAAATAATCATCGTGTGGCCTGAATAGAAACAATGGCAATTCGTTCGAGATAAAATGAATTCGTCTCGAATGAGTACAATAGAAAATTGTTGCGAAGAAAAATTATAATAATTTGCACCGAGTAAGAAACAATAATGATCCGTTCAAATTAAAAACAATAGTCGTTTACTCCGAATAAAGTTAATTGTAATCTGTCTCAAAGGAAAACAATATTAATTGGTCCTAAATGGAATCAGTAACAATTTGTTAAAAATAAAAATCATAGTAAATTTTCACAAATGAGAACGATAATGATTTATTTTTTTAAACCAGCCATTAGTCCTAAATAACAATAGAGCTCATTTGTCGCGAGTAAAAACAATATTTTTTCGTCCAAAGTAAAAAAAAAGAATAAATAAAATGGTGATAAATATAATAACATTTGTAATTAAAATAATATTATAATAACATAAGGAAAATAATATAATTATAACAATATTGATAAAAATAATAGCCATTTGTCCTCAACAAAAACAAACAATTATTCGTTCCAAATAAAAGTGATAAAAAGTAAAAACAGCAGTAATTTATTTCAATGAAAATCGTAACTTTAACGCTAAATGGTCCTCAGTAAAAAAAAAATCGTAAATTGTTGTGACTAAAATCCAAAAAAAAGATTGCGTGTTCCAAACAAAAGCAACGAGCCCAATCAATCGTATGTCCCAAATGAGAACAGCACTCAATTGTCCCTTGTCGAATGAAAAACTCATTAGTGTCAAATTGAACGCTAATTCGTTTCCGAAATCAGTTAAACTGCAACAACGATAACCTGTTTCACAAAGCAAAAAACGATACTCGTTTGTCGCTAAAAAATGTAATCCACTAAGGCCACATTAACGGGTATAAAATCATATGCGAATTAAATATCTTTTTTTCGTATGAAAAAGTGATTCACTCATAAAATTAATTACACATCTATTTGGTATGAATATCAAGCTGTTAGAAAAAATATATTTTTTTTTGGATGTACAAAATGGCCGACTACTAATATTTTCTGTTGTTATCTTTTTTTTGGGCGCTCCGCGGCGTGACATTCAGCATCCACAATTTTTTACCTAGAACAAAAAACAAAAATTCTCGTCAATCTACATTAGAATACCTAGAGAAGTACGTACGGAATTTAAAAAATATCGTTTTATTCAAAAGTTGTAAGTATTTGAACTCAAGAAATTAATTTTCAGTGAAAAAATTCGTTATAACTGCTCATAAACTGCTCATAAAATGAAAAGTTTCCGATTAATCATTTTGGACGTCGAAAAAAAAATATAAATATTTTCTAACAACGTTTTATTCATACTAAATAGATGTGTAATTAATTTTATGAGTGAATCACTTTTTCATACGATAAAAAATATTGTTAAATTCGCACATGATTTAATACCCGTTACTGTGGTCTAAGGCCTTAATGTGCGAATAACACATGGAGCACAATTGACGTTCGAGCAAATTCCATTGGCATTGATGGCGAACAAATCAAATAACCTTCAGCTCGTCCAGATCGAAATTGATTATTGTCACTTCCGATTGCGGCTGGCGCAACATTAATTCACCACGGGGTATCGTAACGTCAACCTACCCTCCCCCGAGGTCACTGCGATCCGCAAATCCGTCCGTTACCTTCCCAGCAAATCCTAGTGGAATAAAAGTTAAGCAAAATCATTCTCTTAATTATCACGACTTTCGCCGTGTATCTTCATAGCTGTGCCACGGCTGCTTCATCCCCTACATCCTGTTGGGGATGTTTTGCCAACCCCCTCGAGCCTCAGACTGACTCTTCGAGCCGAGAGGCTGGGGCTGAGCAGAATGAGAATTCTGCTCAGCTAAATGGGCCCTGTCAAATCGAGTCTAAGCTCGAAGGAACTTTCCACTTCGCAATAAAATTTGTTAATTTTGTTTATTAATTTTTCAATTAACTGCCTACTTTTATTAACTTTTATTCTACGGTTTTTCGAATACACGCTTACGTTTTTTTATTCAATTTTTTTTCAAAAAGGTTTTTTTTTGCGCTCGTGGCAACGGAAAAAAAGTCTGAACGTGAAGGAATTTTCCACTTCGCAATAAAAGTTATTAATTTTTTCGATCAATTTTTAAATTAAATCCTCACGTTTAAAAAAAATTTAATTTGAGTTTCAGAAGGGATTTCTTTGCTTGTGGCAGCAAAGGAAAAAATCTGTCTGATCGTAATAAAATTGATTTTTTTAAATTAAATGGTTACGTTTTTTTATTATAGTTATATTTCAACGAGGTACTTTTTTGTTTGTAGCAACGAACAAAATTTATCTGAGCTCGAAGGAATTTTCCACTTCGTAATCAAATTTAGTAATTTTTTCTATGAGTTTTTTAATTAAATGCTTACGTTTTTTTATCATCATTGTTTCATTCCGAAGAGGTATTTTTTCTTCTCGTAGCAACGAAAAAAATACATGGACTAGAGTGAAAAACGATGCGTTTTTCTGCCCTGGATCCCGCCCGCCTCGTCCGATATATTTAATCGCCGTATCCCGTAAGAGAGAAGGGTCCAAGGACCATCAATCAAGTGACGTCCATTGATTCATCCCGGCTCAGGATTCTCCGGTTGAGTGCCCAGCCTTATCAATAACGCACTCGTTATTCCGTGAATTGATGCATCGAATCAACGAAGATGCGAATTTTTTTTTTTTCAACAACCGACAGTAAATATTCGCGTTACTATTTGCCGAAAATTGTGCCTTCGTCGATCAACGGATTTTATTTTGATCATGATAATTTTACTTATTTTTTACGATTACTTTACTTAATTTTTATTTAATTTTACTTAATTACTTTACATAATTTTTTACGATCACTTTACTTAATGTTTATTTCACATTTTGTTGAATATCCTTTTTCTGACAGTAGGTCACGTCTAGATAATCTGGGTTTTTTTTTTCAATTTTTCACTTCGTGATAACTCTCTGAATTAATTCAAATGATTGCGGAATTATTATTTTTTATTTTATATATTTCAATATTGAGTTTGTCACTTTATTAATCTCAACTCTATTACTAATATTAATTGTATTACTTAATTGCTATTATTGTTAATTATATCAGTAGGGTCAACAGTATCGTTTCACTAACATCAATGTCGATAATATTTATTTATCAATATTATTAATACATTAGCGTATATTTTTCATAATTTCATTATGATTTGTTTTTTTTTTACAATATTTATTCGCAAACTAACAGGGCCCACTTTTTGGAGGCGAACCAGCACGTTGCAATTTACTGGTTGTCCGCTTCGGACGTGTCAACGTCATACCCAGAGGTCCCAGTGGGTGTTGAAAGAGAAAACAAAACGCGAAAGACAAGATACGAAGAAAGATGGGGCCGAAACCGTAATTGAAAATATCGTACTGACGTGAAGCTCGAGTATCTGTCATACCTACGTTCATGATGATCCCTGCGCGATACACTTATTCCCCCTTGAGAAGACGTCTACCTATCAGATGTCCAATATATTATATATATTCATACATCATATATATATATATATATATATATATATATATATATATATATATATATATATATATACAATATATATATATACAATCGAAACATTAGTTTTTGAGATAAAAATTCCCGAAGTTTACCTGTTTTTCTCGCCATTTACTCAGGTACCTCCCCTTAATGATTCCCGCAGTTGGTACCTCAGGCTTCCAGAAGTTGGTACTTAATGGTTCCAGCAGCTGGTACCCTGCGGTTTCAGTAGTCAGTACCGTATAGTTTCAGCGGTTGGTACCCTATGATTCCAGCAGTTGGTACCCTATGTTTCCAGCAGTTGGTACCCCATGGTTCCAGTAGTTGGTACCCCATGGTTCCAGCAGGTGCTACCCAATGGTTCCAGCAGTCGGTACCCTATGGTTTCAGCAGTTGATACCCTATGGTTCCAGCAGTTGGTACCCCATGGTTCCAGCAGTTGGTACCCCATGGTTCCAGCAGTTGGTACCCTATGGTTCCAGCAGTTGGTGCCCTATGGTTCCAGCAGTTGGTACCCCATGGTTCCAGCAGTTGGTGCCGTATGGTTCCAGCAGTCAGTACCCTATGGTTCCAGCAGTTGGTACCCTATGGTTCCAGCAGTTGGTACCCCAAGATTTCAGCAGTTGGTAGCTAATAATTCAAGCAGTGGGCACCTCATGAATCCAGCATCTAGTACCCAATGGTTCCAGCGGCCGGCAGCTAATGATTCCAGCAATTGGTACCTAATGGTTCCATCAGTTGGTACCATTGGATTCCAGACATTGGTACCTGTAGCTAATTCCAGAAATCGGTATCAAATGGCTTCGCAGTGCCTCGTGTCCCGAAAAGTTGGTATCTTATGGCTGCACAACTTCACGATTTACGAGCAACAAAATGTTTTTTCCACGGAATTTGAAACTAGTAGACAGAGTGAAAAGCTCTGCCAGCTGTGCACTTAAACAGCAGGCCTGAATTATTGAACTTTCCCCGTATGAATTCTCACGAGTTCGCGAGGTATAATATAACGTGATCGCATCACGATCAAAGTGGATGTATTAACTTTGGAACTTTGGCTCGTAGGTTAATGGCGTTTTATATGTCCCAAGTGCGGATCGGACAACGAGGATCGCGAGAGCCCCGCGGTGTAATGGGATCCCTTAAACTTTTGACCCTGGGCTAGTTAGGGATTATAGGAAAATCGATCATACCACAAGTAGTTATGCTCATCGCAGACGCGTATTATCGCGTTTGTCTTCTTCGTGATAGGGCACATAAGCTTGCACAAACTCGGTAGCCCTTTTTGACAGAGTAAATGTTGTTATTTTCATTATCGTAGGAATTACATTATTTTTTAAATTCTTTACGATTTATTGTGCCTCATTTATTATTTGTTATAGTATATTATATTACATGATATTGTGTATAATATATTATATTATACTTTGTGATATTATATGACACTATATTATATTAGAATATATTGTATTATTTTATATTAGATTAACTCATATTGCATTACACTATATTATGTTATATTATATTATTGATGAAAACTCATCAATATTCCAAAAAAAATGTTTATTAAATATTGCACTCTTAAAAAGGTTCCAAACTGTTAAGGGGTTAGGCCACTCTAGAGGTCGAAAAAATAGGCTTTTTGGGGATAATTGAAAAAAAACTACAAAATAAATCGACATTACAAAAAAGGGTGTTCATCATACATATCAGTGACTGTATACAATCATTTTTTTGAAGCGATTAATTTCAAAATGGCGGCTGTGCAGCGTTTATCTCAAAACTGCATTTTTTAAGTTGGCCGGAAACATAACTCAATTTTCAACCGATTCACTTTATTAACGTTATTAACAATTGTCTGCCGATTTTTTTAAGTGAAAAATTTGCCCAAAAAATCGTCAGATAATTGTTAATAACAAATGAACTATGCAATATAAAAAAAATCCTACGTACTTCCATAGACAATGTATTTTTCAAGATATATTCAATATTTCAAGTGAATCGATTGAAAATTGTCTGATTTATGTTTCCGGCCAACTTAAAAAATGCAGTTTTGAGATAAACGCTGCACAGCCGCCATTTTGAAATTAATCGCTTCAAAAAAATTATTGTAGACAGTCACTGATATGTATGATAAACACCCTTTTTTGTAATGTCGATTCATTTTGTAGTTTTTCTTTAAAAAAAATCCTCAAAAAGCCTATTTTTTCGGACTCTAGAGTGGCCTAAGGCCTTAGTAGAAAAAAAATCGTGCTCTTGGTAGGTGAGTAATACGAGGTGAAAGGAAGGATCGTAGTGGTGCATTGCCTACTGGTATGTGTTCTATATTGATCAGGCGTGGCGATGCCCGAGGCTGCTCGCTCTGACTTGTGCTACCGCGTGTGTGTGTTTGTGTGTGAGAGAGAGAGAGAGAAGGGTAGAGCGAGACAGAAAGAGAGGGAGCAAGTCTCACATCCCTCGCGCCAATCCTTCTGCCCCATCCACGGTCCTGACCCCACCCCAGGGTCATGCCGTACTAGACTAAATCTCCGGGCTTTACGAACGTCTAGGCGTTATCCCGCCGAGGTCCTCCGCACTACGGCAACCTCTGCGACCCCAAGCAAACGTCGACCTCGTAACCAAAGAACCGGGCCCCCTTTAACCTTTTTTTCTCCTTCTGTTTTTCAGTGCCGACGGGAATTACGAAGTTACAATAATGACCAAGGCGATATTACATCACACTGGAAAAGTGTCGTGGAAGCCACCTGCCATCTACAAATCATTTTGCGAAATTGACGTGGAGTATTTTCCATTTGACAAACAGACGTGCTTCATGAAGTTTGGCTCGTGGACTTACGACGGTTACACGGTGAGATGCAATTTTTTTTTGATAAATTATTAGGGCAAAGCGCACGGGCGCGACAAATTTGAGGATAATGAAGGCCGAATGGCAAGGTCATGAGTTCAAATTGAGGTCGACCTCGACAAAATTCAACCTCAGCTACTTGGGATTGGGAGGTTGCATTTTTACTCGGATCAACTCAGAAACGAGTTTTGAATTCAGCCGGAAGTTGAGGTCAAAATGGAGCTGAACCTTAAGTTATGAGTGAAATTCTAATCTGAACTTGAATTTTAACTCAAAATGAAAGTTGAACCTCACGTTGTGTCGAACCTCGCGTTTCAAATTAAATGACAATTTGAGGTCGAAGTTAGTGGGTATGTAGAGTTTTCAATTATATTAAAAAAGAATATTGAAATTGAGGTCGCATTCGAGGTTAAACCACAATTAGAATTTGAGGTCAAGGATGAATCATAACTCGTGTTATGAAGTAAATTGTAACTTGAGGTCAAACTCAAATAGAAACTTAAGCCTGAAACTGAATTGACTATTGAGGTCAAACTCTACTTGGAGCTTGAGCTTCAAAATAAATTGGATATTGAGGACAAAATCATATCACGTCTAAACTCTCCTCTTGAGATTTTGAAACCCAAGTGAGACCTTGCGTTTCGGCCTGAAATTTGGTAGCTTTGTCGTTAAGTCAGGTCAAAACTCAACTCAACACTCGAGTGTCAACTCAATATTTCGAACACAAGTTCAAACCTCACTCGCCGATCGTTTGAAACTTGCTCAAACTCAAGTTCAAACCTGGGCCCTAAGAATAAACCGGCAATGGAAATCAAGCTGGAGTTAAAACTTAAACATAAGTTAGATATTAGTGACCTTAAAGTAGATTGAATTTGAGGTGGAATGAGGTTACATCTAACCCTTCGAGCTTTTCAAAGCCAAATAACACTTTGAATTTCAATTGGAAATGCGGCGAGTTAGTCGTTGAGTCAGGTCAGTACTCGGTTCTGAACTTGAGTGGCAGCTCAACTTCGAGCCAACGTTCGAACCTCACTTGCGGCTCGTTTTGAACTTGGGTCGGGAATCAGTGACGAGAGAATCTCGATTGTGGAACAAAATTTATTTCGAGGTCCAACGAGGTCGAAACTCTCTGTTATTATCCGATAGCTCTTAACTCACTCCCATTTTCGTTCAACGTTTTCATCCTCCGTCCTGTCACTCTCGCAATGACGTATATAATCCCGTTTATACACATCGATATCTCGATACAAATATAACGCGATTCTTCATCGACAGCTTGACAAATGGATCGGGGTAGCTGTCGAGGGTTATTTTTTTGTTCGCCACCCCCCCCCCCCCTCCCGTAGTTCAGCAGGAATACGAGGAAAATAGGGCTTTTCGGGTGCCTAACAATGTCCATAGGACGAGATGGATTGGCACGGATGGACGCGCAGTGGGTGGAGGGCGAAAAAATTACGCGATGGAATGTTACGACGAAGAGTGATCCCGCTTGGCAAAATAAACCTAGGTAGAGGAAAGTTTACGGGCGATCAAGTAAATCGGGCAAAACGTTGAGGAGAGGACTGCGGTTATTCTCGGATCGTTTCACACTCAAGATATCGTCCATCGCCGCGATTTATCCCTGAAGCAACGAACCCTTCGCCCTTATCTTTTTCTCGTGCACACGTATTTTTCCCCTTCTTTTTTCTTAATTTTCCTCGTTTTATAAATCCTTTTGCCATGATCTTAAGACCTTTCTCTCCCTTCTTCTGCTTCGCAGAATTAAGGGGCTACACCAGTGTGAACGCTGAAAATTTGGCTGATTTTCGGGCATTTTTTGGAAGAAAAGTACTCAATTGAATGTTTCGGAAGATTAAGAATATATTTGGCTATATTTGGTCTATATTACACCATTTTTTCATACTTATGCGCTGCCTTCGGAGGCGCAAAAAAAAGTTCCTCCACTGCTGACATGATTTCGGCCGATTGAATAGCTGAAACCGAAAGAGGAAAAAATGTCGTTAAACTAGAACGTATTTCCTGTACAATGACGTAGGGTTTTCGAAAAATATCAAAATCTAATAAAATGGTGTAGTTATAAAAAAGTCTGTTTTCTTGCCTATAAAATGGTGGTTTTTTCCAATGCCAAATCGTCAATTTTGATCCAATCAAAAATATCCTACGTCATTGTAGAATAATTATACTCAAGAATACTCAGTTCAAATTTCAAGTCAAACGGACAATTGCTCTTTGAGTTACAATGTCAGTAAATTTAAAAAATCTCATTTCGAGAAAAAACGTGTTTAAAGATTTAATTATCGATTTTCGCAAGATAACATGATTAGAGATACCGCCTTGAAATTTTGACAGGATATTCTTGAAAGTATGAACTGTCGAAAAAAGCAAAAAAATCGATATTTTCAATGTGTCACACTGGTATAGCCCCTTAATATTTGTATTGTTGTCCACAGGCGCATGAGTAAGTTCGATCCTGAGCACTGACTTACGTTCGAGAAATCCAACTTAATTCTTTCAATTTGAGTCTAACCTTAAGTACTGACTCACGTTCGAGGAAATCCAATTTTATGTGAACTTAAATCCTGACTCACGTTCGTCGGTACTTTCGACTTGAGACCGACCTTGAGTACTGACTCACATTCAAGGAAATCCAATTTCATGTGAACTTGAATCCGGACTCATGTTCGTCAGTACTTTGAACTTGAGTTCGATCCTGAGCACTGACTTACGTTCGAGAAAATCCAACTTAGTTCTTTAAACTTGAGTCTGGCCTTGAGTACTGACTCACGTGCGAGGAAATCCAATTTCATGTGAACTTGAATCCGGACTCACGTTCGTCAGTACTTTCGACTTGAGCCCGACCTTGAGTACTGACTCACGTTCGAGGAAATCCAATTTTATGTGAACTTGAATCCGGACCCGCGTTCGTCAGTACTTTCGACTTGAGACCGACCTTGAGTACTCACTCGCGTTCGAGGAAATCCAATTTCATATGAACTTGAAACCGGACTCACGTTCGTCAGTACTTTAGACTTGAGTCTAACCTTAAGTACGGACCAATCAACTTGAGTTTAGACTTGAGTTCAAGCTAGAGAAAATCGATATTTTTCGTGCCTCTTTTGTATGCGTTTTCTCTACGAAGTACGTAAAACTCGTGAGGAAAAAAAATTGCGTGTGGTGGCAAACGCGAGCATTATTTATAGTATTTTGTGGGTTATGCTTGAAATTCGACGACCCTCGGGTGGTCTCACTGGCACGGATATTTACTGCAGAAAATATATAGGATAAAATGGCGCGCCGTCACTGAAGTATGTTTGTTTTTTTTTTTCGATTTTTTGGTCGCTTCTGTCTCGCACCCTCGGCCCCTTGCTCTCTTTTGCTCTCGGTCTTGCAGCCATAACTCGTTCGTCGAGCGACAACGAGGAATTTGGAAAAGTTTTCCGTAGCTCCGCTTCGTTTCAGGCTTCGTTTCGAGACCCCGTCCCCGCAACCCCCCTCCCCGGACG
This sequence comes from Ophion ellenae, assembly GCA_963210295.1. Lineage (NCBI taxonomy): Eukaryota > Metazoa > Arthropoda > Insecta > Hymenoptera > Ichneumonidae > Ophion > Ophion ellenae. The sequence goes on along the minus strand of OY723397.1, from coordinate 2,232,401 downwards.
GGGGATGCCTTCCCCCTCTTGGATTCTGTTCACGGGTATCAGCGAGACAAAAGCCGGGAATACAATCTAGAAACTTTCGAAGGGTCGAATATTCATGGCATCCCTTAGTGAGAGCCGGGCACGTTTTATCCTCGGATGCTCTCGATGTCGATGTCACTCCTCGCTTTTATCCACTTCTTTGTCCTCGCGTGTACCCCTCCTACTCTCTCTCTCTCTCGCTCTCTCTCTCCCTCTCTCCCTCTCTCCCTCTTTCTCTCTCTCTCTCTCTCTCTCTCTCTCTCTCTCTCTCTCTCTCTCTCTCCCCCCCCCCCCTCTGTCCTGCTCGTACCCTGCTTCCTCCGTCTGTGCTCGCCTCCAGAGCGATGCATAATTCAACTTTCGATTTTGCCTGCATTTTTTATTGTCCCGAAACGGGGTGCTGGCGGACGCTCGCTTTTACCGGTCACATCGTGTCTCCACCCTCGGCCCGTTTTCGACTTCTCTTTGCGTTATTAGATTTTTTCCCCCTTTTTCACGTTCGTTTTTCTTTTGTAACTTTTTTTCGTCGCCCAACAACCAGATTAAATTTGGGGGTAGTTCGTGACGTTTTTAAGGGTGGTATGATTTTTTTGTATAATTTTAGAGGGTTGTGATGGACTGACTTTTTTTTCTTTGAGCGTCGATATCTTTCGTGGAATGGTAAGCTGCACAGTACTCTTCCTTCAGTCTCTTAGGGGCTCAATGTACTTACCGGTTTATCACTGGCGCAGGGGGGAGAGAGAATGTCGAGGATTGGTGAGCCATCGGTGCGCGAAGTGTTCCGAGTAGGGAGGAGGGGAAAAAGCCTTAGGTGGAATGTATTGTGAAATTAAAAAGCGGAAAATGGGCGAGGAGGTGAGTATAAATCGAGTGGGGGAGAGGCTAATTCATGTCGATTCATTGTACGCGGCCTCCGTGTTCCGCTGAACCCGGCGGAGGGTTGTTTTTCCTTCCCACCAACCGTTAAAGCGAAGGTGACTCAGTGGGCTTATTAGATCGAAAAACCGAGACTTCGGTTTATTTGCGTTTTTTTTTTGTCTTTGTTTAATCACTTAGCCTGGAACTGGGAAGGTCGTCCTTTTTATCTGATTGCCCAGGGCTGCTGGGGAGAGTTCTTTGGGGTTGTTGAGAATTGTTCATCGAGATTCTTGAGGATAAGCTAAGATTACTCAGGATCGAGGATAGCTGAAAAGAAGCATCCAGGATTGCCCATGAAAATCGTTAATTATTCTTGAGGGTTTATATATATTTTTTGCATGTTAAAGATATTGAAGCATACTTCAATGTTGTTCGGGAGAGTATTTCAGGATTTCCGGAGAGCATCCTCCAAGATTCTTGAAAATAATTCCTAAAGAGAATCTTGAGAATTCCTTGGGAGAATCTTCGAGATGACTTGAGAATAATTCACCAGGGTTCTTGAGGGAAAGTCTTCAGGATGTCTGAGAAGAATTCTGTGAGGTTCCTCCGAACCATTCTCGACGACTGCTGGGGTGTTTTGAAGATTGTCTAAGAGGACCCATCAGAATTCTCGCATAGGAGCCTTTAACATGACTTAGGATAGTTGGCGGGAAGTATTCCAGGCTTTTTGAGGCCCTCGGTGATCCTGAGAAGTATCTCTCAAGATTTCTGAGGAGAATTATTGACGTTGATGAGGGCATCCTTGGAGGGAAACCATTGGGTTTCGTCCTAAGTCAATGTCTTCCTAAGACAATGTCTCCCCAATTCTTGAGGCTTCCGGGCCTCTTGAGGTCATTGTCTTCGGTATCTTGGATTTCCGTGGATAATCCAGTATATTGCCTCAAGTATGCTGAAGACTTTGCCTCTAGTACGCTGAAGGCCTCAAGAATTCGGAAGGGCATCCTTGGAGGGACATCATTGGGATTCTTTCTAAGACAATGTCTTCCTAATTCTTGAGGCTTCCGGGCCTCTTGAAGTCAGTGTCTTTGGTATCTTGGATTTCCATTGGATTTCCTTGGATAATCCAGTATATTGCCTCAAGTATGCTGAAGACTTTGCCTCTAGAACGCTGAAGGCCTCAAGAATTCGCAAGGGCCTCAAGCGGCCTCAAGGCACTGGCCTATGAGTCCTACAGACATGGAGGGAAACCATTGGAATTCTTGCATAGGATATGAGGTAGCTGAAGCACTCTCGAAGACAATGGCTTCCTATTTGTTGAGGCTTGTGGGACGCTTGAGGTCAGTGTCTTCAGTAGCTTGGTTTTCCATTCGCTTTCCTTCAATAATAAAGTATATTGCCTCAAGAATGCCGAAGACCTCAAGAATTCGAAAGGGTCTTAAGATGCCTCAAGGCACTCAAGACTACTGAAAGAATGTTTTCAGGATTCTTAGGCCAGTGCCTCGAGGCCTCTTGAGGCTCTTCCGAATTCTGCAGGCCATAGTCATTGAAGAGACAAAGTCTTCAGCATTCTTGAGTCAATGTCGTCAAGGATTCTTCGGGGCTGCTTAGCGCAGTCCTTCGCGACTTCAGCAGACGAGCGATCCTTCGAGACTCCTCATAGGAGTTTGTGACAGCAAGAAATATTTTCAAAAAATTACACACCCTCAAACACTATTGACAGCTGCTTACATCATGGACCAATGTAAGCTCGTAAGCTTATGTGGAAGATTGAGCGATTTACCACGTAAATCGAGCGACGTCAAACTGCGAAAAGATAATCTCGCGGCGTTTGGGGATCTGGCGCGTGCAATGCTTCAATATACACACGCAGATAGCTTGACTGGCCTGTTATCGCGTGATCCCAGCGGGGGACTTGGTTGAGGCAACGCTGAGGCACCTCATGCATGGTTTGCGAATGTGACGAAGCGAGCTTTTTCCTCGGAGACCAGAATCATCCTCGGCATCGAGATCCCTTTGTATCCTTATATACCGGAAGAAGTCTTAGCCTTAGGGTTGAGATTGGAGTCGGTATCAAGGGCGGAAGAAATGCTTGCCGGGACGTCTGCATTCCGTGCCTATCTTGGTATCTTGTCCTCGGGAATGGCAGAGCCCTCAGGATCTTCCTGTATGGAGCTTTGCTGATTACTCCCAATTTTTTTTTCATCTCGGCTGGGAGATCATCCGATAGAGAGAACTTTCAAAGGTCGACATGGAACGTCGTATTTGATGACGTGCGATGTCCCGGAGTCGTCAAGCTGAGGTATCGACGTTGAAAAGCATTTCGCTGATATTCCGGATAAGCTGACTGTGAGCAGGGACTATTTAACTCCGCTAGGGCGAGGTAGCCATTTTTCGAATATCGACAGCTGTCATGGTCAGGTGTTGAGAAGGGCTGACCGAAAAATCGCCGATTGTGACCTTCAGCAAGGTCATTGACGATTTTAGGCCCCGGGGAGTTGGGACTCTCCCTGTGACCTTGATTTTATTGACCTGTGAAATGAATTGCCGAAAATCTCTTCGGTGTCTTTTCCTCTCCTTTATTAAAGTAATATGATTTATTTCCGTCGAGAAACACTATACTGCCGCACTGATAATATAATACACGATAATGATTTTATAATATAAGAATAGAAGATACAAAGTAATTATGACAACAGTAATAAGTCGCCGAGATGCAAATATTGTTTTTTCAAATGTCATATAAAATTGTTTCATAAATGATATAATTGATTTATAATAATATATAATGTACGTATAATTTAATAGTACAATAATTAAAATAAGTTGAGAGTATAATAGTATTGATTGATTTAAAATTGATAATGCTATATTAATTACATTTAAGGGGTTAGGTCACTTTAAAGGCCAACAAATAGGCTTTCGGGCGAATTTTTTTTCAGAGAAACGACAAAATAAATCGAAATTACTAAAAAAGGGTGTTTATCATACATACCAGTGACTGTAGACAATAATTCGTTTGAAGCGATTAATTTCAAAATGGCGGCTGTACAGCGTTTATCTTAAAACTGCAATTTTTTAAGTTGGCGGAAAACATAACTCAGAGAATTTTCAACCGATTCACTTGAAATGTTGAATATATCTTGAAAAATACATTGTCTATGGAAGTACGTAGGATTTTTTTTATATTGCACAGTTAATTTGTTATTAACAATTATCTGACGATTTTCAGGCAAATTTTTGGGAAGTGAAACATTTCGTCAGATAATTGTTAATAACAAATGAACAATGCAATACAAGGAAAAAATCCTACTTCCATAGACAATGTATTTTTCAAGATATGTTCAACATGTCAAGTGAACGGGTTGAAAATTGTCTGAGTTATGTTTCCGGCCAACTTGAAAAATGCAGTTTTGAGATAAACGCTGCACAGACGCCATTTTGAAATTAATCGCTTCAATAAATCAATGTATACAGTCACTGTATGATAAACACCCTTTTTTGTAATCTTGATTTATTTTGTAGTTTTTCCGAAGAAAAAAAAATCCCAAAAAGCCTATTTTTCGGCCTCTAGAGTCACCTAACCCCTTAAAAAAAAAAGAAATCGATTTTTCGATCGTTGTAAATGTACAACCCGCCTTAAGACGATACGCCAATAATGTTCTCAATTGTCGACAGGTTGATCTGAGGCACTTGGAGCAGGAGGAGGACTCGAACACAATCGACCTCGGTATCGACCTAACGGATTATTACATAAGCGTCGAGTGGGACATAATAAAAGTGCCTGCGGTGAGAAACGAGAAGTTCTACATATGCTGCGAGGAGCCCTATCCCGACATAATGTTTTACATTACGTTGCGTCGTAAGACCCTGTTTTACACGGTCAACCTAATAATACCGTGCGTCGGTATATCGTTTCTTTCGGTATTGGTGTTTTATTTGCCGAGTGACAGCGGCGAAAAGGTATCATTGTCAATTTCGATATTGCTCTCGTTAACGGTGTTCTTTCTGCTGCTCGCCGAGATAATACCGCCGACCTCATTGACGGTACCGTTGCTCGGCAAGTATTTACTTTTTACGATGGTACTGGTGACCCTGTCGGTGGTTGTGACGATTGCCGTGTTGAACGTGAATTTCCGCTCCCCGGTGACGCATCGTATGGCCAAGTGGGTGAGGACCGTCTTCATAAACGTGTTACCAAAGTATCTGATGATCAAGAGGCCGAGCAAGGACGAGGACGACGAGGAAGCGAACGGCGACGGGGAAAATGGCGATGATGCCGATGGCGATGGGAAACCACCCGACGCCATACTCACCGATGTCTTTCACGTCCAAGAAAGCGACAAGTACGATCCTTACTGCGGCGATTACGAGATCAATGCACTTACCGATTTGTCGGGTATACCCGGGATACCCGGACTACCGGTCGTTGCCGATCCGAGATACGAGGTCAGCGGGGCTGTCGGTAGCGTTGCCCCACGCTTCGAGGAACCCCTGCCAGCACTGCCGTTGCCAGGCGCCGATGACGATCTTTTCGGACCCTCCAGCCCCGGCTACACTCACGAGGACGCCAGTCCCACTTTCGAGAAGCCACTGGTACGGGAGATCGAGAAGACCGTCGATGGCGCCAGATTCATTGCTCAACATGCCAAAAATAAGGACAAATTCGAGAGCGTGAGTATTGCTTGGATCATCTACTTTGACTGGTTGCGGATGATTCACACTGAGGACAATTGGGGAATTCCGTCGGGGAATGGTGAAGGACTTGGTGGATGACTGACGACTGAGGCAATTGGGACAGTTGGCGTGGGGAATGTTGAAGGATTGGATGCAGGAGTTCTTGAAGATTCTCCTGAGGAACCTTGGAAAATTATACTGAGAAATTGTGGAATATTCTAGTCGGAGGAATCTTGAAGGACAATCCTGAGGAATCGTGAAGGATCCTCTTGAGGAATCTCGAAAAATCCTCCTGAGGAATTCTTGGAGATTCCATTTGAGAATGTCGAAGGATCCTGCTCAGGAATTGTTGAAGATTCTACTTGGGAATCTCAAAGGATCTTCCTCAGGAATTCTCGAAGATCCCAATTGGGGACCTCAAAGGATCCTCCTCAGGAATTCTTCAAGATCCCACTTCGGAATCTCAAAGGATCCTCCTCAGCAATTCTCGAAGATCCCACTTGGGAATCTTGATAGATCCTCTTGAGGAATTCTTGAAATATCCTCCTCAGAAATTCTTGAAGATCCCGCTTGGGGACCCCGAAGGATCCTCCTCAAGAATTCTTTAAGATCCCACTTCGGAATCTCAAAGGATCCTCCTCAGTAATTCTCGAAGATCCCACTTGGGAATCTTGAAGAATCCTCCTGAGGAATTCTTGAAGCATCCTCCTCGGAAATTCTTGAAGATTCCACTTGAAAATCTCGGTGGATCCTGCTCAGGAATTCTTGAAGATCCCACTTAAGAATCTCGAAGGATCCTCCGCAGTAATTCTCAAAAATCCCAGTTGCAAATCTTGAATAATTCTCCTGAGGAATTCTTGAAACATCCTCCTCAGAAATTCTTAAAGATTCCACTTGAGAATCTTGAAGGATCCTCCTGAGGAATCGTGAAGGATCCTCCTGAGGTATCTCGAAGGATCCTCTTGAGGAATCTCGAAAGATCCTCCTGAGGAATTCTTGGAGATTCCATTTGAGAATGTCGAAGGATTCTGCTTAGGAATTGTTTAAGATCCCACTTGGGAATCTCAAAGGATTCTTCTCAGGAATTCTTGAAGATCCCACTTGGGGACCTCAAAGGATCCTCCTCAGCAATTCTCGAAGATCCCACTTGGAAACCTTGATAGATCCTCCTGAGGAATTCTTGAAACATCCTCCTCAGAAATTCTTGAAGATCCCACTTGTGGACCTCGAAGGATCCTCCTCAATAATTCTTTAAGATCCCACTTCGGAATCTCAAAGGATCCTCCTCAGTAATTCTCAAAGATCCCACTTGGTAATCTTGATAGATCCTTCTGAGGAATTCTTGAAACATCCTCCTCAGAAATTCTTGAAGATCCCGCTTGGGGACCTCGAAGGATCCTCCTCAATAATTCTTTAAGATCCCACTTTGGAATCTCAAAGGATCCTCCTCAGTAATTCTCGACGATCCCACTTGGTAATCTTGATAGATCCTCCTGAGGAATTCTTGAAACATCCTCCTCAGAAATTCTTGAAGATTCCACTTGAGAATCTCGGTGGATCCTGCTCAGGAATTCTTGAAGATCCCACTTAAGAATCTCGAAGGATCCTCCTCAGTAATTCTCAAAAATCCTACTTGGAAATCTTGAAGAATCCTCCTGAGGAATTCTTGAAACATCCTCCTCAGAAGTTCTTGAAGATTCCACTTGAGAATCTTGGAGGATCCTCCTGAGGAATCTTGAAGGATCCTCCTCAGAAATTCGTGATGGAATTCCTCAGTCCCCTCAGGAAAATTGATTGTCCTCAAGAAGCTTGGAGGATACTCCTCCGAGATTGTTAAAGACTCCTTTGAGAAATTTCCCGTGGTAAGTGCGGAAAAACCTAATAGTTCGTCCTGGAGAATTTTGGGGGACCCTTTTCAGGCGTCCTCAAGAAGTTTTTCACAAAATCTTCAATAAATATCCTGAACTGTTTTAGACGTTCTTCCGGGATCCTCCAGGATTTTCTAATATAATTCTTCGGAATTGCTTCCAAGAATTCTCAAGGATTCTTCTGAGGAAACTGTAAGAATGACCCTCAAGAATTTAGTATGATTCGTCACAGACAATCTACATTCTCTTTCCAATGACTCCCAACCAGATTTTCAACAAATTATTCTCCAGAATATTTTCCCCCAAAAAACCAAAAAAATCCCGATAAATCCTTCTCGCGAACCCTTGAACAATGTTCTCCTAAAAACAACGAGGCTCCAACTTTTACCCACGGTACCCTCAAATTCCATAAACAAAAATGACCGTACCGTCAGCGGTATACTTAGCTTTTTAGCTGGCGAAGTATTCTATGCCATGCGTCGTAAATCACGAAAGTTTGATTGATACACGTCAGTCCTTCCGGGGGTGGTTCTTCGATAGGCGCGTACAAAAAAAAACGTAGCACTCATTCAGACGGTGGCTCAGTGCCGCCAGTTGCCCTAATATCGATTCTTGCGACGAATTTATGCGGATTATTGGACGCGAAAGCAGTCGTCGACTCTTTGATGCTTACTGAGGGAAACGAGGACGTGTTGGCGGGGGGCGGAGGGTAGAAACGGTACCACCTGTTAACTCGACCTATATATAGGCCTTGGCCTCGTATATACACTAGCGTCGCTCCGGGATATCTTGTGCTTCGTTTCATCGGCCTTTCAATGACGAACTGATACACCCGAGCGTCAAACACCCCACTATCGAATTGAACCCCCAAATTCAGAATAAAATATTGTTAATAATGAATGGGCTAACGACAGTCGATGCGCAATCTGTGTGTAGCTTTGACGCTTTAAGGGGTTAGGCCACAGTAACGGGTATAAAATCATGTGCGAATTTAACAAGTTTTTACGTATGAAGAAGTGATTCAATCATAAAATTAATTACACATCTATTTGGTATGAATATCAAGCTGGTAGAATTTTTTTTTCGATTTACAAAATGGCCGACTACTAATATTTTATTTTATTATCTTTTTTTTAGGCGGTCCGCGGCGTAACATTTAGCATCCACAATTTTTTACCTAGAACAAAAAACAAAAATTCTCGTCAATCTACATTAGAATACCTAGAGAAGTACGTACGGAATTTAAAAAATATTGTTTTATTCAAAACTTGTTGGTATTTGAATTGAGTTGTAGTTTTTTAAATAAATTTTTTGAAAACTCTACTGTGGCCTTACCCCTTAACCGGCGATGGCCTCAGCCCATACTTGTGATGACTACTTAGCCGTGCACTTGTTGGCACCTCAACCGAAACAAAACAACTCAACGAACATACAGCCATGTGTATCAGCACAGAAAGGAACATTGGAAATGAAAAAAAAAGATAAAATAAAAAATAACAATAATAATAATTTTCTTGAGATTTATAAATAAATTTGTTGGACAAGAACATAAAAAATCGTGAAAAGAGGCTGAGATGGTAAACCGGAAATAAAATTAATGATAATAATTATGACAATAAATTGTATTGATAAAACGCTCGAAAGCAATAAAAAAATTTGTGATTTTTTTCCGACGGGGCAATGTTGAATCTATGGACTTGCGGTCGTGTCATTTTTTCTGTCGGATTTGACGAAACCAAATTTCTTGGGGTGTCTAAAATTGCTTTGAGTGTTATTCGAGGTTTTTTCGGATCAGGAGTGGGGGGGCGTAAGGTGGCTCGGAATGCTTAAGGGGGGAGATACCTGCAGATGAGGAAAAATTGCAGATTTTTTTTTTGGAAAAATTTCTTTACTATTTTTGAGACTTATGGCATGTTTTATTACTACTTTTGGCTGTTAAATGGTATTCGTTTTTTAATTAATCTTTGAAAATGGTGCTGCTATAGCACGGCCTTCTAAGCGGGTTGCGGTGGATGTTGTCAGCCGGGGTGACACGTAGCGTCGGCGGGATTAATCTGGAAAAAAACCAACGAAGATTTTTCTCTCATAAACACTCAGCCGCAGAATATGAACCAAGAAAAAGTGAGAAATATTGAAAATCGATGAAACGGTACGCTTTGAAACAAAAACATTGAATTTTCCGAACAAAGGCTACATTTTGCAATTCGAAAATACTTAATTTTTTTTACTTTTCAAAAACATTTAGGCTCATGTTTTAGACAATAAGGCAAGAAAGATTTATGCCGAATTTCATCAGAATCGGTCGATTAGTTTTTTAGCTATACGTCACGCCAGTTTTGAACATGCAGTTTAGCAGACCGGGCTATACCTCCGTCATTTCTATAGATCAATAATAAAAAATACCATGTAACAGCCAAACGTATTAATAAAACATATCATAACATAACAAAAATAAAAATTGATGAAATGGTATGCTTTTAAACAAAAATATTGAAGTATCTGGAAAAAATGGCTTCACTTTGCAATAAAAAAATACTTAATTTTTAACATTTACAAAACCATTTAGGTTCATGTTCGAGACGATAAAGTGAGAAAGATTTATACCAATTTTCATTAGAATCGGTTAATTAGTTTGTTAGCTATACGTCACGCCAGTTTTGAAAATGCAGTTGAGAAGTCTGTGCTATACCCTCGCCATTTTTAAAGATTAATAAAAAGTAAAATACCACGTTACAGCCAAAAATAGTAATAAAACATACCATAACATAACAAAAAGTAGTAATCTATGAAATGGTACGCTTTTAGACAAAAAGATTGAATTTTCCGAAAAATATGCACTTTACAATAAAAAATACTTAATAATTTTAATTTTCAAAAAATGTAGGTTCATGTTTTAGACAATAAGGTTAGAAAGATTTTAACCAAATTTCATCAGTATCGGTCGATTAGTTTTTGAGCTATACGTCACGCCAGTTTTGAAAATGCCGTTGAGAAGACTCTGCCATACTCTCGCCATTTGTAAAGATTGATAAAAATATAAAATACCACGTTACATCCAAAAATAGTAATGAAACATACCATTATATAACAAAAAGTAGTAATCGATAAAATGGTACGCTTTTAAACAAAAATATCGAATTTTCCGAAAAAACGATGCACTTTACAATAAAAAATATTTCATTTTTTTAATTTTCAAAAAGTGTAGGTTCATGTTTTGGACAATAAGGATAGAAAGATTTTGATCAAATTTCATTAGTATCGGTCGATTAGTTTTTGAGCTATACGTCACGCCAGTTTTGAAAATGCCGTTGAGAAGACTCTGCCATACTCTCGCGATTTGTAAAGATTAATAAATAAATAAAATACCATGTAACAGCCAAAAGTAATAATAAAACATACTGTTAGTAACAAAATGGTGAAGAAACCTTTCGTTAAAAAAAAAATCATGCAATTCACCAAATTTATTTTTCGCCCAAAGGTATCTCCTCCCAATTAGTAAGAAATCCACGTGTGGAAATTTAGGCGTATCCGGGCTCGCCGCCACGACAGAGTCCCTCGGGAAACTCGTTTTAAATCCGCGGCTAAAGCGATTTCCCGGAGAAATGTAAATGCGAGAATACTTTTTCGATTTCGTGCTTGTAGATGGAAAAAAGAGAGGACAAGGGAGAAGCAGAAGGAGAAGAAAGCGAAAGAATCGACGGCGCGAACTCTCGGCTAAACGAGTTTGCGAAAACATTGCTTCTCCCTTAAGAGGGCGTGCACCGAGACACGCCGAGGCGCGCGATGATACCGTCCAGATTTCTGATAAGCCCCTGTTATCCTCGTGTACGAAACAATACGGAACTTGGATTAGTTTTCGTAAACTGCCATTTTCCGGTTTAATTCGAACGTCGATTTTTTAGACGCGAGGGGTTGGGGCGAGGAAGGGGGTGTAAAATGTTCAAAAGCACTCCTTTTTCTTGGACGTATAGTGAAAGTTTTGCGTCGGATTTTCCGTGACTTCTAGTACGTCGTTTTTTATACGAAAAAAAGTATTAAAGCTTAACATTATTATTGATAATTATTGAATTATTATTTTGCATATTGCTTTGTTATATGGTTGATTTGATTACATGACATTATATTGTTTATTTTAATTGATTATGTTATTCGTTACATTACACCCTGTATATATGTATAAATATATGTTAAATGATTGATAATATCATTTCATTATTCTCTTCTGTTATTGATTAAAGAAAATTTAAGCAAGTCAAGATAAGTTAAATTTTTATTTCATTTGGTTTATTTTAATAAATTTAATTTTACAATAATATTGCGATTCATTATAAATGTCAAATTAATTATAAAAATGCTGTTTTTCGTGTTTTTTGTTTTTTGAAGCAAAGATTTGCTTACCAAAATTGGGACTTAGGGTATGTTTTATTACTACTTTTGGCTTTTCCATTGTATTTTTTTAAATGGCGATGGTATGGCACGGTCTTCTAAACAAATGCGACGGATGTAGTCAGACGGCGTGACACGTAGGGTCGGGGGGATTTATATGAAAAAAAAACTAACGAAGATTTGTCTTCCGTTAAGACATATACGCAAAATGTGAACCAAGAAAAAGTGGGAAGTGCTAAAAATCGACGCAGTGGTACACCTTGAAACAGAAAGATTAAACTTTTCGAAAAAGATAGCCACATTTCGCAATTAAAAAGAACTTTTTTTTTACTTTCAAAAACATTCAGGGTCATATTTTAGAAAATAAGGTTAGAAACATTCATGCCAAACTTTATCGGAATCGGTCGATTATTTTTTTAGCTAAACGTCGCGCCAGTTTTGAAAATGCAGTTTGGAAGACCGTGCCAATCCTCCGCCATTTTTCGAGATCAATAAAAAAATGTTAAATACCATATAACAGCCAAAAGTAGTAATGAAACGTACCCTTAACTTAAAAAACGGGGAAAAATCCAAATTGTTCCAAAAAAAGAAGATTAAAATCAGGAATTTTTTTCCTCGCTTAAAGGTATCTCCCACATGCCTAAAGATATAATCAATGACTCAATGTCATTGAGCAACTTAAAAGACAAACGTTGATCTCTTCCCACGTTGAATCTCGAGTTTCGCTGGTAGCGATTTGGCCCCGAGAGATACTCACGACGTTTCACCGTGAAGTCTGCCGAATATCCTGAATCTCAAAATGGCATGCCATTTCTCCAAGCTCCTCAATAATATTAAATGCACCTGTGCCAGTCTCGTGCCCGCCTATAAGCCACGAGCCAATCCGTGCACCGATCACATTGAGGGGTTAGGCTATTCCAGAGCCCGAAAAAATTGGCTTTTTGGGGATTTTTTTTCGGGAAAATTACAAAATAAATCGAGATTTAAAAAAGGGTGTTCATCATACATGTCAGTGACTGTATAAAATATTTTTTTTAAGCGATTAATTTCAAAATGGCGGCTGTGCAGCGTTTATCTCAAAACTGCATTTTTTAAGTTGGCCGGAAACGTAACCAGACAATTTCAACCGATTCACTTGAAATGTTGAATATATCATAAAAAATACATTTCGAAATTAATCACTTCAAAAAAATGATTGTGATCAGTCACTGATATGTACGATAAACACCTTTTTTGTAATCTCGATTTATTTTGTACTTTTTCTGAAAAAAAAAATCCCCAAAAAGCCTATTTTTAGGCCTCTATAGTAGCCTAAGGCCTTAAAGATCATTAGAGCAAGGAAATGGTCGCGTTCAGCTTGGCACATTGCTGGGGGTTCATTCGTGGGTGACCTGGGAATCCTTGCTCGGTTGCGTTTCCTGTCGGACCCAAATGCCAGGACACTTTAACGGGTACGTAGGTTTTTCGGCCGAAGTCGCCCGAACGAAAAGAACATTAGTAGGCGAAACGGAAGTGTCCTCGTATCCGATGCTCACTGAATCGTTGGCTTCCTGAGGACATCCAAGGGGCTTGCAACGCAAAGGGGAGGTAGTTCGAATAAATTATACGGAGGAAAGGAATCCGCGAGGAAACGCAGTGCGGCAGGCTTGGGTCTCTTGCCAACTGCAGCTCCGCAAAGAGGCACGAGGGTGGTTCGTTCGCGTTGGTTCGTGTCTGCAGGTCTGGCAAATCCTGGAAGGTCTCCCTCCGCTCCCCTCCCACAGTTTACCCCTCGCTTCCCCCCAATTTACCCCTCCCCCCGGTCTCGCCCTATCTACGGCCACCCAGACCATTCTATCCTCCTAGTTACCTTGGCTCGGTAGCATCGTCTCCGACGAGCTTCGCCAGGATCTGATAACCCTTTTGGCTGGATGGTCCAGCAGTCCGAGAGCCACTCCCGGTTTCTTCGAAATCGCCCGCAAAATCCCCGGGAGCTTCACCCCCCCCCCCCCCCTCCGGCCGCGGCGAGACGATGTCCGGAAGTTCTGCTGGCTGATAACGGCCAGTGCTTTTGATTGGAAGCGAAAGATGTGCTACCTTTGGTAACTGAGCGACTCGTACTAGGAAGCCCTCTGCGGAGTCGATTTCTCGGGACTGGGCTTGAGCTAAGCTGGATGAGGTCTGGAAGAGACTATTGCGATGTCATGACTTTGAGTACTTGGTTGTTTGGGTTAGCTTGGATGAGGTCTGGATGTAGATATTGTGATGTCATGACGTTGGGTGCCAGATCGTTTGGATTAGTTTGGATGAGATCCCTATGAAACTATGGCAATGGCATTACCATGAGCATCCGTTTGTTTGGGTTAGGCTGAATGAGGTCTGGAAGAAGCTTTTGCAATGTTGTGATCTTTAAATTCAATTTATCTGATTTGGTTCGCATGAGGCCTCGGAGAAGCTGACTACATAACGCCCTTGAATACAAGTCTGTTGAGTTTGTTCGGAGAAGACTTCCGAATAAGCTACGCCATGACCTTGGATACAAGTTCGTTGAGTTGATTGGAAGCGAAAGATGTGCTGCCTTTGGTAACTGAGCGACTTGTACCGGGAAGTCCTCTGCGGAGTCGATCTCTCGGGTCTGGGCTTGAGCTAAGCTGGATAAGGTCTGGAAGAGACTATTGCGATGTCATGAGTTTGAGTACTTGGTTGTTTGGGTCAGGTTGGATGAGGTCTGAATGAAGCTATTGTGATGTCATAACGTTGAGTGCCAGATCGTTTGGAGTAGTTTGGATGAGATCCCTAAGAAACTACCGCAATGGCATTACCCTGAGCATCCGTTTGTTCGGGTTAGGCTGAATGAGGTCTAGAAGGAGATTTTGCAATGTTGTGATCTTTAAATTCAATTTATCTGGTTTGATTCGCACGAGGCCTCGGAGATGCTGACTACATAATGCCCTTGACTACAAGTTTGTTGACTTTGTTCGGATAAGACTTCCGAATAAGCTACATCATGACCTTGGAACCAGATGCTATAACATCATGACCTTGAAAATAGATTTGATTGTGTTCGCTGTGACGAGATTTCAAACTAGCTGCCCCAACACCATAGAGCATGGAGTCTGGAAACTCGTCTCGGAAAATCTCTCATAGACCCATCGCGATGTCTCACGACCGTCATTGGCGTCAAGTCTCGAATGTCACCCTCCTGCCCAGGCCCATCAAAGATCGTCTGGCCGGCAGAATGACTCGAGAATGCCTCAAGACGTTAGGGGGGGGGGGGGGATGGAAAATACGTTGTCGAGAACAAGTGGTTGTTGTTGCAGGTGGAGGAGGACTGGAAGTACGTGGCGATGGTGCTCGACAGAATATTCCTCTGGATATTTACCCTCGCTTGTGTATTTGGCACGGCATTGATAATACTTCGAGCGCCGTGCCTCTACGACAAGACGAAGCCGATCGACATTATTTACAGCAAGATAGCCCAGAAGAAGATGATGCTCGTGAACATGGGCCCGGAGGAGGACGAATAGTCGAGGATGCGGGGCGGCTCGAGTACCGCGTTATCATCAGCATCGTTCTCGACTACGTACTTGCCGGGTGTTGGGACTCTCAAGGTCGCGGGATCCTCAAGATTGCCGGGGGCCTCGCGGGCTCAAGGTCACCGGAAGAAGAAGAAACGTCGTCGCGCCGCCGAGTGCCTGAAATTGCTGGCCCGTCGTCATCGACGAAGAAGACGACGGGGTCGCCGAAGACGCGGGAAACGACGACGACGAAGATAGATGGCGTTCACCGGCGTAACGACGCCCGGGAGCGCAAGAAAACGACAAATGTTGAGTGACTGAAAAGAAAGGGAGAACGAAAAAAAAGAAGTACCGAGTGCTCGTTGTTTCGACTGGTTTGCCTTAGTACGAAAGAGATCGGTGGAGGAAGAAGGTGTCGTCGCGTGAGAGAGAGAGAGAAAATGGCGTCTCGTGAATGAGGAAATGGCGGTCGCGCGACCAACAAAATGGCGTCTCGTGAATGAGGAAATGGCGGTCGCGCGACCAATAAAATGGCGACTCGTGAATGAGGAAATGGCGGTCGCGTGACAAACAAAATGGCGTCTCGTGAATGAGAAAATGGCGGTCGCGCGACTAACAAAATGGCGTCTCGTGAATGGAAAAATGGCGGTCGCGCGATCAACAAAATGGCGTCTCGTGAATGAGAACATGGCGGTCGCGCGATCAACAACTTGGCGTCTCGTGAATGAGAAAATGGCGGTTGCGCGACCAACAAATTGGCGTCTCGTGAATGAGAAAATGGCGGTCGCGCGACCAACAACATGGCTTTTCGTGAATGAGAAAACGGCAGTCGCGCGTCCAAGGAAACGGGTATCTTGCGAATGAGAAAATGGCGTCGTGCGACAGAGAAAATGGCGTCCCGCGACCGATGGAGGGAGTCCCGGTTTGTCCGCTCTTCTTTTTTTCTCGGTTTTTTTTTCTTTCTTCTTCTTTTCACGTCTTTCTCGCACGGATATAACGAGAAGGAGAAAGAGAGCGCGCGCGCCGGGGACAGAGAGACGGAGCCGGCGAAGGAAGAAAAAGAAGGAAAAAAAAATATCGAACAAAAGCGAGAAGCGAAAAACACTCGAACACTAGAGACGAGGGTTAAAAGTGCCAAATATGCCAAAATATGCGTGCCGTATTTTTGTAAAAACCAGGTTTCATACGTAAGGCTAGGGAGTCGTGGCGGCGGATAACGTCGAGAAAACAAACAAAACTTTTAAAAACTTAAAAAAAAACACACAAGGAAGAAGAAAAGAGCGCGCGAACGACGAAGGTGTCGAGGACGAGGAAAAGAAACATCGGAAATCGGGGGCTTGAACGAAAACGGAAAGGAAAGATTAATTAATTAATTGATAAGTATACAAAATAAATATAAAAAAATAAAAACATTAGCCGAACTGCCGATTTTATAAGAAGACGTTCGAAGATTTCAAAAACAAACGAAGACAACATTACATCAATCATAATAACCACTTTGCCACTGCGAGATGTTACGAAATATTGTATACATATAATAAATAAATAAATGAATTTAAAAAAAAACACATAAAAATTAATAAATTAACAATCAACACGTACACGAGATCACTGACACAAACACACATGGAAACAATTGCACTCGAAACTCTATGATATAACACGCACAAGATCGAGGAGATGATTCGGTAAACGACGCACGTAAAAAAAAGTGTGCGCTGGTGTACGCATTGAGAAAAAAAAACAAAAAAATTCAAGATAAAGAAACGAGCGACGACGCTTGATAAAAGTAAAACAATTAACGGCGGAATTGATTCAATCATGGAGCGATCTCGAAACAATTTTCTCGCGGATGAAGAAAAAGGAAATGAAAATAGCAGAAGGTTTTTGGGTGTGATTCAAAATTGTGGAATTACCATTGTCCTTTTCTGGTCGGATAGATGCAAAAAAAAAGGGAAAATCACTCTTTTCGGGAACACGAAGCGCGTTTCGTTTTTTTTTTAAATGTTGTTTCGGGTAATTTTTTATTTACGATAATGGGAAATACCTTTTTGGTTTTTTAGTGATGTGCTGAAATTTTTTAGGCTCTCATTTCACCAAAAAGTAACGAGACTTCCGCGAAAAAGGGGAATATAAATTAAGAAAAAAGACGAGGGAAGAAAGTTTATGAAAAATAATCGAATATACGTCGCTTTTAAACTGCCAATATTCAGAGTGGCCTCTACCCAACCTAGGCCAAACAGGAAGATGAAGAGGCTCGATCGAAAGTGAATCGAGGACTTATTTTTTTTTAATTTAATTTCACTGTATTTAAAAAAAAATATCAAATTTTTTTTTTCAGTTGAAAAAAATATTTTTTTGCCTTCTGCGCCAAAGCAAATTTTGTTTCCAATGAGATGGCTTTATTGAAAGTCAGTTGGCACGAGACATCGAGATTCAATACGGCGTATCGGCAAACTTCCGGTTCGGTGCGTACTTTTACGGTTCATTAAATAAAATTGTCTTCGATTTTTTATACCGAATTTATGTTTCAGTTCCAATTGAAACATACCTTCCATTATTGATTACAACATTGATTGTAATTTGGAATTTTTATTATTCATTTCGATTTTCTTTTAACATACGACACTGAAATACATATTTTTTTCCTTCACTATCGATTATCCAATTGAATTGCTATCAATAAAAAATAGGATCAACATACGAAAACCAATACTGAAAAATATCCTTCGAACCAAAAAATACGAACATTGTATTACTTAAGTGAGAAATTGAAGAAAAAAAAAATTAACAATTTTTCAATTCACTCACTTATTCATTTTTCTTTTTATTTAGTTATTTATCCAAATCGGCGCTCCTTGGAGGAAGAACAGACAATCGACGGAGCTTTTGTTTTATTTTTTTTTACCATCTACAACCGCGAATCATCGCTAGAAAAACTCCGAAAAATATGAGACTAGATAAATTGAGAATAGATTAGTAAAATGATAATAACGGCGACAGCGGCGTAAAAACGAGGTGGGGGGAAACGAAAAATATGCAAAAGCCAACGACACGAGTTCAATAAGGGGCTGGCTCAAAAAGGGGCCTGTCAAACGGGGCTTCTAAATGTACCCACTTTTTTCACATACTCTACCCCTTGTCGCAAAAACCCATCCTCCAAAACTCCCTCGGTACAGTATAAAACGAATAATCAATTGGTTTGCTCACGTAAGAATAAAGTAACGTTAAAAATTCTATATACATTGAATACATCTATATGTATATTTACATATTGTAAATATATATATATATATATATATATATATATATATATGTATGTATGTATGTATGTATGTGTGTGTGTGTGTAAATAAATGTACGATATAAATTAATTACCACATGATCGAGAAAAAAATTGCATTATTATCGGCGTGTGAGAAAAAAAATGGCAGAGAATCGAATCGAGAAATCATAGTCGATCCAGTGGAAAATTTTTCAAGGGTTGTCAAAAGTACTTGCGTTTCGAAAAATAGAATTCCAACGAAGAAGAGAATCACCTTTCGATGTTTACAATATATAGAAACAGTTGAGGAACTCGGAATCGGAATTTTTTTCATCCCTTAACGTTTGAAAGAGATCTCTGACGCGCTTGGAAAAATTGACGAAAAATCGAAAGCGAAGAGTAGTCACATCGAGGCAAAAAATTTCGAGTCCCAATTATAGCGGCAAATTTCTCTGGTCAATTTTTATTTCCGTGGTGCTTTTCGGACCCAAACGAGGGTGCGATAAATATTTTCCATTGGAACAATATTCGGAGCAGGGTTGCGAATAATGAAACGTTTGTACCATAGGCTATTCGTAACCCCAATTTGAACCAAATTTTCATGTTCAAATGACAGAAAAAAAAAGTAACATTTTTAGATGAAATTTTCTGTCACACTTTTTTGACTTTGAGAAACAAAAATATCACACGTTCTTATCGATCGATGAATACGTTTGGAAAAAAAAATCGACCGCATATTTGCTCTTCTTCGATATTTTCATTTTTTACTCTCGAGTCTGTCGACGCCAAGGAAAAAAAAACGTCTTCCCATTAACGATTAGCCAGCATCGTTGCACTGCGAATTCATTTCCGGTCGAGTGAATTCACCTGTGCAATGTACATGGTTTAATATTAATATTTCTATATATATATACATACATATATATATATATATATATATATATATATATATATATATATATATATATATATATATATATATATATATATATACGTAAACGTACGATTGAAAAAAAAGAATGTGCCGGTTATGTAAAGTCGTTCGATAAGCTGTTAAGTAATTTAATACTACCAATAGTTTAATAATTAATTAGCCAATAATGATAATATTATTCGTAATAATAGTAATTGCTATTATTATCGAAATTGAGGAAAATAAAAACGTAAGAATATTATTTAGTTAAATTATAGAATTACGTGATGGTCGTATCTCGGGATTAATCGCGATAGAAAAAAAAAACAACAACATATTATCATTTTTCGGATAATAAAACTCGCGGATTTTTACTCGGACATGACAATCCCAAACGCTCAATAAATAAATAAATGAATAAATAATTTAATCAATACATACACGTGCAAACACATATATATATATATATATATATATATATATATATATATATATATATATATTTATGTATGTATATGTGTGTGAGTGTGTGGGTGTGTGTATATACATTGTACATTATTGTCAGAAAGCTCAAACTCGCAGGAGCAGACGTCGCGTAAAATGTCTCGAGGGTCCTAAATATTGGAATGACGAAAAAATCGCCGAGACTGTTCCGGAAGATTTTTCAAAATGGAACTCCCGAAAAAAATAAAAACACTACGAATGTCGTCTCATCGAAAAATCGTTTGAATGTTTTTTTTGTGTTTTTTTTTTTTCGTGGGATAAACGACGCGATAGGGGTTCGAAAAAAAATACTGTCGTATACCTCCACTTGAAAGCATAACCGTCCATTCGTTAAAAAAAAAAAGAAACGAGAGAAGAAAAAAAACAAGTTCGAGAGAAACAACGCAGAGGACTGAGCCAGTGAGATAAAAACGAATTAACCCCCCCGTTTTTAGCCTATTGTTCCTAAATCCAAACGAGTTACGCATGTGTCCTTTTTGCTTTGTCTCGCCCCGACAGAGATTCGATCGAATTTTTTATCAGGGGAAACAGAGGCAGGCGAGAGAATGGAAATGGAACTAGAATACAATTTTCAAAACACCTTTTTTTCTTCACAAAAAAATATGAGGATATTTCGTTTTTTTTATCAAGTAGAAATCTAATTGACTCTTGTTTCGTTTAGACTTTGAAAGAAATTCTTGTATGCAATGAATAAATGTATTTCTTCGATCAAGCTTTATTTATTGTCTGTCTTATTGTTGACCTCTCTGTCAAATTAGAATTATTTTTATCAATACTATTACTATTTCTATTATTACTATCACAGTTATTTACTAAAATTTTTTTACGTCAGTTTTTCTTCGATCAAGCTTTATTTATTAATGCCTCGAGTACCTCTCTGTCAAATTAGAATTATTTGTATCATTACTATTGATATTTCTATTATTACTATTACAATACATTCCAAAATTATTGTGTCATTTAAAAAAAAAACAATTCACGATAATTTGACCCTTTTTGTTCGTTTTAACGAAAAAGAAAAAAAAACAAGTACGATAAACGTCGAGCAACGGAAGGAAGAGACGAGAAATAGCGAAAGAAAAATTCTGAAACGTTTGCGATTTAACGACAGTAAAGAGAATTTGTGAAGGATAAAAAAGCTCAGTCTGTCTAACCTAAGAGGAAAATTAATGGCGAAGCGTGAAGAGAATTTAAAAAATAACATTAAAAAAAAAACAAGAAACTATCGCATGTCTTCCTGGGAAATGGCTTACGTCGTAAGACTCTTTTTGGCACTGCAAAAAAAGGTGAATTACGAGCGCGAGCGATTCCCTTCCAAAAAAACATACAAAAAACAAAGGAGAAAAATTTCCTACTAAGCTCGCAAACGAAAATCGCGCAGAGACCGAAAAAAAACCAGAACTCAAAGAATAAAAAACAACACGCATAATAAGATCGCGCGAAAAATCGAGAGCCAAAGTTATCGAAGATCATGTTTTTTTTTAAATCTCTATTAAGGTTTTCCCTTTCCGCCTCAGGAGTTGCACGGAGAAGATGAACGAATTCCGGCGAAAATTTACGGGAAGAAAAAAATTGCGATCAAATGAAGAAAGTGAAACAAAAAGACGAGGGCAATGTTTTCGAAGCTGCGATGTTTTTTTTTTCGACGAAG
The DNA here is from genome assembly GCA_963210295.1 of Ophion ellenae. Classification (NCBI taxonomy): domain Eukaryota; kingdom Metazoa; phylum Arthropoda; class Insecta; order Hymenoptera; family Ichneumonidae; genus Ophion; species Ophion ellenae. The sequence continues at coordinate 2,210,767 of OY723397.1, read as the reverse complement.
GAAGTAAAGTAGGGACAAATCAATAATAATAATAACATTGACATATTAATAATAACAATAATAATAATAATCGTAACCTTATATATCGAAAAAAGTATTAAAGAAGGAAAAAAAGGCAGGCAGACAAAAGAGAATCCGACGATGATCGTAGCACGAGGCATAACGAATAACGGATAATTGTTAATTAACACGTAATAGGGTCTATTATAAACAATTTATTAACATAAAACTGATAGTATTGTTAAGACAATCAGACTCTTATATATTGCTCCGGCCACAACGAGGGCCCCCCTCCTGCCACCTTCCCAAACCCTGAACCCGCCCCCTGTTCCCCCTTAAGCATCGCAAAAGTCTCCAAATATGCCCTAACCCTGGCCATCAAAGCCCCTTTATTGGCGAACTCGTCACCTCATCAAGATTAAGGGGGGAGATACCTTTGAGCGAGAAAAAAATTGCTGATTTTCATTATCTTTTTTTTTTAAAGGATGGATTTTTCACCATTTTTCACACTCAGGATACGTTTTATTACTACTTTTGGCTGTTACATGGTATTTTTTCAAAAATTAATCTTTAAAAATAGCGGAGGTATAGCACGGTCTTTTAAGCGGGTTGCGACGGATGTTATCAGACGGCGTGACACGTAGCGATGGCAGGATTAATCTGAAAAAATACCAACGAAGATTTTTCGTTCATTAACACTCATACGCAGAATATGAACCAAGAAAAAGTGACAATTGTTGAAAATCGATTAAATGACACGCTTTGAAACAAAGATTGAATTTTCTTCAATAAAATGTCTACATCTTGCAATAAAATTTTTTTGTTATAATTTTTTCAAAAAAATTTAGGTTCATATTTTAGAAAATAAGGTTGGACAGATTCACACCAAATTTCATCAGAATCGGTCAATCAGTTTTATAGTTATACGTCACGCCAGTGACGTATAGCTAACAAAACTGACTACAAACGTAGTCAGCGAAAAAAAATGACTACATTTTGCAAAATAAATTTTTATTTGTTTTATTTTTTAAAACATTTAGGTTCATGTTTTAGATAATAAGGTTAGAAAGATTTGCATCAAATTTGATCAGAATCGGTCAATTAGTTTTTTAGCTATACGTCACGCCAGTATAGAAAACTTATAGACGTATAGAAAAAGCCAACGAAGATTTTTCTGTCACTAACAATCATACACAGAATATGAACCAAGGAAAAGTGAGAAATGTTGTAAATCGATTGAATGGCACGCTTTGAAACAAAGATTGATTTTTTCGGAAAAATGACTACATTTTGCCATAAATTTAGAAAACAAAATTTTAAATGTTGATTCATGCTTTAGATAATAAGGTTAGGCAGATTTACACCAAATTTCATGAGAATCGGTCATTTAGTTTTTTAGCTATATGTCACGCCAGTTTTTAAAATGTAGTTTAAACGACCATGCCATCCCTCCGCCATTTCTCGAGATTTAAAACAAAGCAAAAAATACCATGTATTAGCAAAAAGTAGTAATAAAACATACCCTAACACTGAAAAAGGGTGGAGAAATCTTACCATTAAAAAAAAAATCATGAAAATCAGCCAATTTTTTCCTCGCATAAAGATATCTCCCCCAGATTGGCTCCAGATTTTTTTGCCTCATCTATTTATTTTCGTAATATTTGCGAACGAACTTTTCGTCACCCGTCGTCGAATCGGAAAGAAAATATGCGGAGGGGGTAGGTAGGAAATCACGGAAAATGAAGAAAGAAATTGCCGAGAAGGAAAATAAATTGACGAAAGAGAAAGAGAGGGTAGGGAAAAAAGAGAGTTTGCACACGGATCACGAAGACACGTACACATAGACGCACACAGGCGATACGAAATCCACGGAATCGAATGATATATAAAATAAATAATTAAACGATAACACGTGCGAATGAATAAAACGTAAATAAATTTAACGAAAATAAAAAGATAAAATAACAAAAAATAACATCCGCAAACTAAACAAATATGAATGAATGGGCAATGAAAAAAAAAAGATTTGAAAGGATAAAAAATCGTAGATGTCCTGGCGAGGTTTCGGGACACCACTTTTGTACGCCTTATTTTCTACAGCATCTCAAGATCGCTATCGAGGACTCGCCGATATTACTCGTTCGCCCGAACGTTTCTCGAATAAAGCAAGCGAAAAAAAAAACAATTAACGAAAATACCAGAAGCGCGAGAAAAAAAACGCGATGCCAAGGGTAAATAAATTTGAACGTAAGAATCCAAAAGGCAAAAAAAAACGTAACGAGGAAATAAAAGGAAAAAAAGAAACTAAGCGAACTAACTCTTTTCATCGAAACGTGAGCGTCATTTTTTTTTCTTGCATTTGTCTTTTTTTATTTTTTGTGTGTCTTTCGAGAAAAAGAAATATCTTTTTTGACACTTTCCTTCGAGGGAAATCGACGCGGGAAGAAAATCGCGACTGGCGGAAAAAAGTGGAGGAAATGGAGGGAAGATTCGTGTAAAAATAAAAGAGCGACGTAACGATTGAAATAATAAGCAAATAAAACGAAGGCGTAACGACAGGTGAGAACAGAACTCTCTCTCACACACACGCACACGTACACACACACACACACACACACACACACACACACACACATACACACGAGGAAGCGTTTTGTTATCCTGTAAATTTAGGAAATTATCGAGAACGTCGCGATATCGAAGTAAAAGGAAAAGAAAAATCTAACAATTAAATGTTTATGATAAAATTACGGGTAATTAAGAAAATTCTAGATTTTTTCTAACTAATCGATCGTAACGAAAAAGAACACACAAGCATGGCGGACTCCTGCCAATCCTCTAGATTTACGACCTAAACGATGCACCGGTGGTGCGAGAGGCGAGGAAAAGAAATAATTAAACGAAAATTAATGAATAAATTAAATAAATTAACGGAATAAAAATGAAACACGATAAACGATAATGGAAGGAAAAAAAAGAAGAATAAACGATGAGAAATGCTGTTATCCTATTAAGTCGGCTTGAATATATTTGATTATATACGTAAGTATTTAAAACGAGAGAGAACGGGCGAGAGAGTGTGGAATGCCGAGTGATTATTATCGTGTGATTGGCCGATTTGTGCGAAAGGGCATCCGGCGATTGTCGCGGTTGATAGAAAAAAAAATCACACGCAGAACAAAAAATTGTTTATTTTGAAAGCAAAGTTAAACAATTTTTCTGCACTTGCAATAATTTGACGAGTTTCGAAAACCAAACGAGCAAATGCATTTATGAGAACTGTTTGCAAAAAATTGATTTTTAATACATTTATTTGCGATGGACATGAGTAATTATATTTTGATCGCATTATTAATGTAATATGTTATTATATTACTTTATACATATTATTAATAAATATTATTATATTACTTTATATATATTATTAATAAATATCATTATTATGTATTAAATGTATACTAAAAAAATGTATTAATTGCAACATTTTACGGTGTGCTACAAATCTGCGATTGACGATTATTTTTTATTCTACACGATTAAATTGTTCCCATCGAACAGGATCGCAATTAAATTTTTTTAATCCTGTCACAAATCGACTGTTTTAATTGTTGCTAGATATTATTTTTGGAGCGCAATCCTGATGCATATTTCCGGTTCACGCGAACGCTTGTTCTTTTTTTTTCGTATTTTCGAACGTCATTGCTTGACAAATACTATGAACGAAAATTGGCCGAGAAAACGAGGAATGCGAGACGTCGTTATGTAAAAAAAAAAAAAAACTTATATGGCTCGGAAAATCCACCCTTATTGGCACACATCGAAAGTTCATCGTTCGTTTTTTTTTTCTTTTTGAGTCGTATTTCGTGGACGGATATTGGCGGGCTAAAAAAAAGTGGACGAAGGCAAATAATTTTTTTAAAAAGGCCGTATATATCAGGTCGACAGTATTCCTCTTTTTCACTATAAAAATGATAATTGTGTTTTACTATTCACTTTAAAAATAATTGTATGAAAAAGGGACATTGATTAATTGACTTTTTTGAAAAAAATCATAATTTCAATGAGCCTTCGTGTGGCTGTGAAAAAAAGATCATTATCGTAATGCATCAACGAAAAAGGCAAACAGCTCGAACGAAGGGTTCAGTTAACAAATTGAGTAAGCCCTCGAGAGGGAAGAAAGAAAATGTTTTCCCTCGTGTGTGAGGAATGAACTCCTGTAGATAACGAATTATTTCAAATGTTTCTCATCGTTTGTGCAAAAAGTTTATCGGCCCTGTCAAGGTAAAAAAACACACAAGTGACATATACGACAAAGTGTGTAAAAAGTGGGATAGAAAATAATTCCAATCGTCATTAAATTGTTCAATATCTACAATATAAAAAAAAATTGTTCACACGAGCGTCTCATTGGACTTCTGTTAATTTGGTTATTTTGTTGTTATCGGCCGACCCGAATTTCGCCACAAAAAAAACGTAGCTATTTTGTTTTCACTTCGAATCAATTAATTGGAAACTACGTTGACTTTTGTGTACTCTCGTCAATGAAAAAAAAAGGAAAAATAAGAAAAAAAATAAACAAACAGTATCGCGATTACTGGTGAGCGACGAAGTAAAAAAAAAACATTAATGAAACGAAGGGCCTGTGCCACAAGAAATATAAATATGTAAATACGTGAGAGAGAGAAAGAGAGAGAGAGAATGAGTGTAAAAAAAATCACGAGTGATAAAAAAATTGTTTGATCGATAAGAACAGAGAGAAAGGAACGAGAGGGAAAAAAGTGAACGACGATTTGTCATCGCTGCATGGATTTTATCCACTACTTATTATTACCACGATTGGAATTACATTATGATTATATCCTCATTATTATTGTACCATTGATATTTATCCATTGTTATTAATTATCATCGAGTGCGAAAAGCGAGCCGGAGAGCGAGAAAAAAAAATGTTTATCGACGAATCCGAGTGAGATTAACAAAATGTTTCATTGAACTCGTCATTTTTGAAAGTTGGACAAAGTTGTACTGTCACTTCGGAGGAGTGGAGTGGTAACGAGAGTGAGAATATTTCAAGTGAGAGAGAGAGAGAGAAAATTGTTTTGAATAAACAACGAATAATCGAGAATACGAAAAAAAAAAATGCAAAGACGTTATTAACGCCGTGCTGATTCTCACTGCTGATACACGACTGAACTATTATCGACCGTTCATCTGCCTGTATGTCTGTGCGTCTTAACTGTCCATCTTATCTGTCCGTCTGTCTCTGTCTGTCTATCTGCCTGCGTTTGTCCGTCATACTCGAATATTGTGTGCGAGAACGTTTCCTTTTTTTTTCAATTCTTATTTTTACTCTCTTCAAACTCACATTCTAAGCACAATTTTATTTTCCATAGATCTGATCTGCAATGCGGTTTTTTTTACACAAACGAATTTTATTATTTGGTTAATTAATTCCGACGATTATTATTTTTTTTTTCGTTTTTTCGAAACGAATGGAGAGCGCCACTTGATGGCAATAATTATTAAAAACTCGGCCAGGAAAATTATTTGGGAAATTTTAAACATTTTCTTCGTGTCTCCTCTTCGTAGTGCAATTATTAATCGAATGACTTTGTCGCATTTTCTCGTTTTCTCAATATTTCATTTTATGAGAGGCGAATTGTCACATTGGCGGGAAAACATTTGGAATTTCACAAAGATCGCAATCAATCGAGCAAATTCATGATTATTATCATTATTATTGAAACTACCATCAGCAATTAATTTTACCGAATGTATTATTAAAACCACTCATCATTAATATTCTAATTATTGTTTACTATTTTCGTTGCCATTGTCATTGTTGGAAGTCCCGCTACTACTGCTATTATCATTACGATTAAAACCGCTATTTATTTTAAGGGGTTAGGCCACAGTAACGGGTATAAAATCATGTGCGAATTGAACCATTTTTTTCTATGAAAAAGTTATTCACTCATAAAATTAATTATACATCTATTTAGTTTGAATATCAAGCTGTTAGAAAAAATATTTTTTTTTTCGATGTCCTAAATGGCCAGTACTAATATTTTGTTTTGTTATCTTTTTTTAGGCGCTCCGCGGCGCGACATTTAGTATCCACAATTTTTTACCCAAAACAAAAAACCAAAATTCTCGTCAATCTACATGAGAATACCTAGAGAAGTACGAACGGAATTTAAAAAATATTGTTTTATTCAAAAGTTGTGGGTATTTAAATGAATTTTCAGTGACAAATTTCGTATAAAACTGCTCATAAAATTAAATGTTTTCGATTAATCGGAAATTCCGTATGTACTTCTCTGCGAAATGCAATTGGGAACATAACTTTGAAATTTGAAGTAAATCAAGTGAAAATTGTTGAAGTTATTTGTCACGCCAATTGGAAAAAAGCTGTTTCGAGAAAAACGCGTTAAAAGTTTTACGCAGGGTTGCGAAATTTGTAATGAAAAAGTAATGCATTATTCATTACTTTTTTAATGGGTAATGGAAAAAGATTTCATTACCCATTACATTACATTCAGTAATGTAAAAAAATTCCATTACTCATTACATTATATTTTGTAATATAAAAAATTTCCGTTACTCATTACATTGAATTTTGTAATGTAAAAAATGTCTATTACTCATTACATTATATTTTATATTGTAAACAATTCCCATTACTCATTACATTGGAATTTGAAATGTGAAACATTTTCATTACAAAATGCAATGTAATGTGTAACGACAAAACATTTCATTACACAGTACATTGTAATGGGCAATGGACATTTTTTACATTACAAAGTCCATTGTAATGGTTAATGATTTTTTTTACATTACAAAGTCCAATGTAACGTTTAATGGAATTTTGTGACATTACAAAGTATAATGGAATGAGGAATGAAAATTTTTACATTACAAAATTTAATGTAATGAGCAATGGATTTTTTTTACATTACCAAATATAAGGTAATGAGTAATGGAATGTGTTCACATTACTAATGTAGTGTAAAAAATCTCCATTACTCATTACAAGGTAATATGGATTTTTATACGTTCCCCATCGGGTCAGATCGACCCAGTGCAAAAAACGCTGCCCCTAATGGGAAACGAATGATAATCCTCATTACATTGCAATGACTAGTGGAGATTTTTTACATTGCATTGCATTAGTAATGTGGAAAAATTCCATTATTCATTACCTTATATTTTGTAATGTGAAAAAATGCCATTGCTTTTACATTTTACATCACAAATGCCATTACATTACATTTTGTAATGTAAAGAAAATCATCTACTCATTACATTCTATTTTGTAATGTAAAATATTTCCATTACTCATTACAATGGACTATGTAATGTATGTATTGTACCCAAACAAACCCAAACAACCCCATTACATATTACATTGGACTTTGTAATGTAAAACATTTCCATTACCCATTACATTGAAATGAAGAATGGAAATGTTTCACATCACAAATTCCAATGTAATGAGTAATGAAAATTTTTTATATTACAAAATTCACTGTAATGAGTAATGGCAATTGTTTGCATTACAAAATGTAATGTAATGAGTAATGGAAATTCTTTACATTACTGAATTCAATCTTATGGGTAATGAAAATTTTTTTCATTACAAAATGTAAAGTAATGAGTAATGAAAACTCGAACGCATTACAAATAGTAATGCATTATTTGAAACCCTGGTTTTAGGTACTCTATGGGCGTGTCAGATGTGTGCTTGCGTTATACGCTCAAAGTCGGTGAAAAACAATGTCTTGCTACAAATCGAATAGTAACTTATTCTTATCATGATAAAGCACCGCTTTAGCGAGAAAAAAAATCGATTTTTTGAAAACTCTACAGTGGCCTTACCCCTTATTCATCACAACAATAATGATTATTTGCGAGGGGAGGAGGCTAGGAGAGAAAATTGCAGGTGTCGCGAATCGGCGAAAAAATCGTGATTTGGACAAAGATCGATTGGGGTGTTTTTTTTTCGTTTTTTTTTAATTTTTGTTTTTTTTTTTTAAATCCGTATGTATGCTCCTGTGAAGAGAGAAACGCCGTGCGAGAAAAAATCCACACACTCCCACGTTGCATCCACGCGCACACACACACGAACGCGAAACACAGCCACATGCGCACGCACACACAGAGACGGCGAGTAAAGAAAAGCAAAAAACGGAAGCAGGTGATAAAAGAAAAAAGGAGAAAGAAAAACAAACGGGGCACGTGAGTGAAGCTGCTATGATGTGTAAAGTATTAATGATTACCTAATTAAACGCCATTACTCTAAAACATTATGTATGGATAAACTAAACTAACCTATTCGTAAGTCTAAGTCTACACACGAACATTGAACATACGCATAAACAAACAAAAGTCGAGACAAACGAGGAACAACAACAAAAAAAGCACAAACAAGCAGGCACTCACTGGCACTCACTCATTGACACTCATTGACGCTCATGGATACTCATCGACACTCACTGACACGCGAAACAAAACGAAAAAAATCCTTCACATTCACCGATGCGACTATCCATCGTATGTAAAACGATTAAATAAACGAGTGGTTAAAATTATTGTTTAAAAAATAATAAAAGAAATGAATTATTCGAAGAAAGGGAAACGAACGTAGAGAGAGAGAAAGCGTCGAGGGGTAGATTTAACGCTGCTGGAGAACAAGGGATGAACCCTAAGATGCTTGAGTGCTCGTATTTTTTTTTATATTCTATTCCTTTTTCTTTTTTTTAATGAAAAAATTGAGCAAGAATTTGGGCGGGAAATGGGGGATGAAAGGGGGTGAATTGAGGGTTGAAAATTGTCCGAAGGGAAAAAGAATTTTTGGGGGCGGAAAAAGGAAAAAAAAAGGTACACTCGGAGACGTGCAAGATGTATTCAAGGGGTGAGATAAAGGATAAAGGGCGTCGAACGATCGGGGAGCATGCATTCGCTTTTACGTATTTTCTTTTTCCTCCTTGTCCTTCACCTCCTTCTGTTCTGTGCTCTTATTTGATTTTCTCCCTTTCACATGTCTGACTATCGCGTTCCGATGCCGCTGAGCTTGCCCGTATGAGGCGAGAGAAAAATTCGAAAGTCTGACTACTCGCTGCCGGATCTACTTGATTCTTCGCCCCGTCGGGTGTGACTGAGCGCTCTGCGCTGGAAGAATCCTCGACCGAAGTTTCCAGTACACTAGACGGCCAAAGTCGAAGGAGACTCTTTTTACTTGCCGAGAATTTTTTTTTTTTTTTTTTTTTTTTTTTTTTTTTCATGCGTCTACGAGAATTCCACTCGAGGGTGGGATGGTCGGAGCTTTCGGCGAATTCACAGACCGTTCCAACACATTTCGAAGGACGAATTTTTGGAATCTTTTTTCTGGCCGGAAGCAAAAAACGAATTGCGCTTTTTGACTTCTCATTTTATTTCAGGTGCTGTGGACTTTGGAATATTAAATGGCATGCCGATTACGGGCGCAAGTGGAACAGTCCGTGTGTGGTCAGACACCGAAAAATCAGACTTTCTCGCCGTTTTTTTTTTACTTAAGGCCTTAGGCTTTAAAATAAATAAATCGAGATTTAAACAGGGTGTTTATCATACTTGTCAGTGACTGTATACAATGATTTTTTTAAAGCGATTAATTTCAAAATGGCGGCTGTGCAGTGTTTATCTCGAAACTGCATTTTTTAAGTTGGCCGGAAACATGACTCAGACAATTTTCACAATTATCTGACGATTTTTTAGGCAAATTTTTTAAAAGTGAAAAATTTCGTTAGTTAATTGTTAATAACAAAAGAACTATGCAATATAAAAAAAAATCCTACGTACTTCCATGGACAATGTATTTTTCATGATATATTCAATACTTCAAGTGAATCGGTTGAAAATTGCCTGAGTTATGTTTCCGGCCAAATTAAAAAATGCAATTTTGAGATAAACGCTGCACAGCCGCCATTTTGAAATTAATCGCTTCAAAAAAATTATTGTATACAGTCACTGATATGTATGATAAACTCCCTTTTTTGTAATCTCGATTTATTTTGTAGTTTTTCTGATTAAAATCTCCAAAGAGCCTATTTTTCGGCCTCTAGAGTGGCCTAACCCCTTAAACGACTGCGGATCGCGTCTCCGATGGAATTTCAATTTTGTGCTGCGACCTGTCTCTTCGTAAGTGTTCGAGCTCGTGGACGCCGTTGGATTCACAGGGCTGCGATTTTTTGACGATTTTTCAGCGTTAGTCAAACTTCGAGGGTCGAATTTTAAAGCTTCTGAGCACGTCGATTTTCTTTGGAGCACTTTGTCGTGGTAGGCAAAGCACGACTGCTGAAAAGTGACTAAAAAAATGACTAGCCAGGAAATAAGGATGTTTTTAAAAATGTATATGCATAATTAGTTTGCTATTGAATTCTTGATAATTAACTTGACTACTCAAGTCTCGAAAAAATAAAAAATAACGAGAATCTCTTTCTTACTTTTAATAAAATATCCGATCATAAGATAAAAAGACAACCGAGTCTCGTAATTCTTCCGATATGTCTTCGAATCAGAAAACGTTCATCTGCAAATTCAATTAGTTTGTAATAATGAATAATTATTGCAACCAAATGTATTGGAGAAAATGAACGTTTATTCGATTTATTAAAATTCGACGATTACATTCATCATGTATGAAAAAATTCACGTCACGAGTCCTTTCCAATCGCCTTTTGAGTTATCATCAAAATTATTGTCCCCCTGGATGAAAGGGGTGAAATCAATATATGATCGGGCATAAATATTTCGTCGGAAGTTTTGGGCCGCGGAGAGGGGAAGAAATTTGCGAGAGTGCAGTCGAAATTCTTGTGTCAATTTTCATCTTTACGTCTTGTTTCTTCTGCACCTGTACCACCTCTCAGTATGTTTCTCAATTTTCTCTCAGTAACATTTATCCGCAGAATATCAACCAATAAAAAGTGACGAATGTTGAAAATCGATGAAACGGTACGCTTCGAAACAAAAAGAAAAAAATTTTCCAAAAAAATTGTACCCTTTGCGATAAAAAAATACTTAATTTTTTCAATTTTCCAAAACATTTGGGTTCATGTATTAGACAATGAGGTTATAAAGATTTATACGAAATTTCGCCAGAATCGGTCGATTGGTTTTCAAGCTATACGTCACGCCAGTTTTAAAAGTGCAGTTCAGAAGACCGTAACATACCTCCGCCATTTTTAAAGATAAAACAATACCATGTAGCAGCCAAAAGCAGTAATAAAACAGAGCATAACATAACAAAAAGTAGTTATCGATTAAATGGTTAGGTTATTCACCAAAACGATTGACCTTCCTTAAAAAAGGCTACACCGTGCATTAAAAAAATACTTTTTTTTTTAAAATAAAAATACATAATTAAAAACTTTTTTGTAATTTTCAAAATCATTTAGGTTCATATTGTAGACAATAAGGTTAGAAAGATTTATACCAAATTTGATCACAATCGGTAGATTAGTTTTCAAGCTACACATCACGCCAGTTTTCAAAATGCAGTTTAGAGGACCGTGCCATACCTCCGCCATTTTTGAAGATCAACAAGCAAATTCCATGTAACAGCCCAAAGTAGTATCAAAACGTACCATAACATAACAAAAAGTAGTAGTCGATGAAATGGGACGCTTTCAAACAAAAATATTGAATTTTTCGAAAAAAATTGCTAATTTGCGATAAAAATATACTTAATTTTTTCAATTTTCAAAAACTTTTAGGTTCATGATTTAGACAATAAGGTTAGAAAGAATTATACCAAATTTCATCAGAATCGGTCGATTAGTTTTTAAGCTACACGACACGCCAGTTTTGAAGATCAGTAGAAAAAATACGATGTAACAGCTGAAAGTAGTAATAAAAAATACCCTACGTCTAAAAAATAGTCAAGAAATATCGCCTTGAAAAAAATCATGAAAATCAGCAGCTTTTTTTCTCGCCTAAAGGTATCTTCCCCTTAAGGCCTCGTTCTAATCTCGAAGTACGTATGGCTCTCGCAAATATACACAGATGCACACGCTAACGCGTGCACGCCAGCACATAGCACATGCACTTTTGTGTGCAACTCCAGAGAGAAATGCTGGAAGATATAAAAATGTCGGGAGGGGTTCGGTGGTAAGATCCATTTGAAAGGAGCACAGGCGAGAGAGGTGCACACGAGTAATAAGGAGAAAAAGGTAAACCTAACGTCGAAAAACAACAAGAAATTCAAAGAAAAGAGGAAAGACGCAAAAAATAAAATACGAGAAAATTTTTTTTTAAACTATGCAGCACCGAGGAACAACAATTGGAACAAAGGGAACGAGATGAAGAAAGGTCGCGTCGTATTCTTGGGCTGTTTCCACTCCGTTTTCTTCGCTGGATGCATGCGGGAGCACTGCGGGTGAGTTCATTGTCGAGCCACGACAATGCGTAAGTATACAAGATCGTAAAGTAAAAAACAAAACAGTGAATAAAAAAAGTACAGCAAAAATCATATCGTAGAAATGGAGAAAAGTTGACGATAATAGGCAACAATAATTTTGGAAAATTTTCTGCATTTGTTATATTTTATTTAACTTTAAGGAATAATATCTCTCGTCAGTGAGTCGATCGTTAATCGATTACCCGAATAACAATCGATATAAATTGAAGCAATTAATTTTATATTTTTTTGGGGGATTGAGGGAGTCATTTGCTACTTTGTTCACCCTTAGACCCTATGTCTAAGTGTCACAGTAATTAAGGTATGATTTTCTTTTGCGTTTTTTTTTAATTACTCCAAATTTCGCGTTTAAATCGGCATAACTTTTTTGTTCGTGGTCGTAATAGCACGAAATAAGTTTAGTTGTATTCTGCGATATATATTTATTGTAAATAAATCATTATTTGACACAATTGGTTTTAAAAAAGTGACTCTTGAGCATCCAGTTTTAAAAATGTGTAAATGTATGAAAAAGTTCAACTGCTAAATTCATTATTAAACAAATGTATTTTCTTTACTTTGACCACATAATGAATGATTTCTATCACATTTAGCATACCGTTGGAAAGGACTAGAGAACTTTTAAAAACAAAGCTAAGTTAAAAATAGCTTCTAGTTTTTTTTATAATCAGTTGAGAAGTGAACATTTTTCATACACTTACGCATTTTTATGACTTTGCAAACCTGCTTGGGTTTGTTTGACGAAATCTCCTAATGGCCATCTTAACGTCACCGTTTTGAATTTTGAACCAAAAAAGGTTTTTTTTCGACGTCCCTCTTTGTACCTTAATAGTTTTACCATACGCAATACTTGATTGGAACAGTATTTTTTTAGATAAATCTGGTGTAAGATTAAAATGGGACACCTGGTATATATATATATATATACTATGTTGGTATGTATGTATTTATGAATGTATGCATGTATGTATGATAAAATATACTCTGTATAAAGATAAAATTGAAGAAAATAAATTAATCAAAATAATAAAAAAAGTAATCAAATAATGACTTTATTGCTAAACAAGTATTAGCTGTTATTGTTATTATTATTGGTATATAATTAGAATAAACTTATGAAAAATTATATATATATATATATTTATAAATAATAAAATATACAATATATGAAGATAAAGACATTATATAAAGTAAAATAAATTACATAGACGATTAAAATAGTTTAAAAAAAGAATAAAGTAATTATTTTATTGATAAACAAATATCACCTGTTTATGTTTTCGGAGAGTAATTTAAAAAAAACTATTGTGCACAGATTAGAATATCGTCGAGAAAAAAATGTTGTCTTGACTTATTTATTTTCGATCAAGTGAGAGTGCGCGTGGAAATGAAAAGAGAGAAAAGAAAAAAAGTTCGCCTACGCGAAAAGGGATTCAACGTAGCTCAGACTTTATTTGATTTTTCCTCGATCTCCCCGTTTTCTTCGTCGATCTTCGTGTATCTCGTTTCCTTTTTTTTTCTTTGCTTTTCTTTTCTCGTTTTCCCGCCAATCCACGATTTCGCCTCGTCGAGAGTTTTCCTTTTCTTCTTCCCCTCGAGCGAGGGGTGGCAAAAACGAGGTTCGCGACGATGGGCGATGGGAATCGGGGGAAGGGGTCAAAAGGTACACGAGCCCCGAGAGGCATAAGGGCGCAAGTCGTATAATTACGACTGCAGAGTTTGCCCTTAAGGGGGGGGAGATACCTTTAGGCGAGAAAAAAAGTGCTGACTTTCATGATTTTTTTTAAAGGAAGGATTTCTTCATCATTTCTGAAACTTAGGATATGTTTTATTACTACTTTTGGCTGTTACATAGTTTTTTTTTATATGATTAATCTTTACAAATAGCGGAGGTATTGCACGGTCTTCCAAACAGGTTGCGGCGGATGTTGTCAGACGTCGTGACGCATAGCGTCGCCGGGATTAATCAGAAAAAAAACAACGAAGATTTTTCTTCCATTAACACTCATACGCAGAATATGAACCAATAAAAAGTGAAAAATTTTGAAAATCAATGAAATGATACGCGTTGGAACAAAAAGATTGAATTTTCCAAAAAATGAGCTACATTTTGCAGTAAAAAATCGTTTGTTTTCAATTTTCAATAATATTTAGGTTCATGTTTTAGACAATAAGGTTGTGAAGATTCATACCAAACTTCATCAGAATCGGTCGACTAGTTTTTCAGCTATACGTCACGCCAGTTTTGCAAATGCAGTTTAGAAAACTGTGCCATACCTCCACTATTTTTAAACATAAATAAATAAATAAAAATACTATCTGACAGCCAAAAATCGTAATGAAACATACCCTAAGGCTAAAAAATGATGAAGAAATATTTTGCCTTAAAAAAAAATCATAAAAATGAGCAAATTTTTTCCTCGCATAAAGGTATCTCCTCCCTTAATACTGCGAGAAGTAAAAGTGGTGGAACGGGGACGAGGTTCGCTCGTTCGAACTCCACGAATCCGTACTGATACGTACTGGCTATCTTCGGAGACACAACCCTCGCCACCTTCGGCCTTCATACCTCATTTCATCCCTTCGAGGCAAGGGAGGAAAAAAGCAGAGTAAAAAAAGAAAGAAAATTCGCTTTTTCTCGAAAAGCACGGAAGCTCCTTGATTGGGTAGAGAACGTGTATTGGACGGTCTCTCTCAGTGGCCCAGCACTCATGTCGCCAGCCTCGCCTTTCAACTCGTTCCGACTCACGATTCCAGCCCAGCGGAGACGACTAAACCCCCTGTTTCTTTTTTTAACCCCTTTTCCCGTCTTTTTGTTCGGCCAATTGCACCACCCAAGAAAATAAAAAAGACACGGTATCGATGAAATATTTATTCGACGTGCCCGTTTCGTTCGCAAACTGGCCGCGTTTTTTTTCTGCAAGAGCAGTCGAAGGGGATGGTGAGAAATTGAGGGGTGCGAGGGATTTTACATTACAGGGCATTGACATTTTATGATTTATGGGAGAGGAAATTTTTTTCAGTGACTCATTCAATTTTGCGGCAAAATACTTCGATGATTTTTTTTTATTTTATTTTATTATTTATCGATTTTATTTAATATTTACTGTGAGGACAAAAAATCATCCTGCTCACGAATTGTCTTTTTGGTTCGAAGATATCGATAGGAGGGGCGAGATCGATAATGATGACGACAGTCATTCGGTTTGTATGAGTTTGTTTGGGTTTTTGTGTCGGTTGAAAAAAGATAAGTATTATTACGTGATTGTATTAAGGGGGGAGATTTCGTTAGGCGAGGAAAAAATTGCTGATTTTCGTGATTTTTTCTTAAAGGAAAGATTTCTTCATCATTTTCCGGAGTTAGGCTATGTTTTATTACTACTTTTGGGTGTGACATGGAATTAAAAAAAAATAATCTTTCAAAATGGCGGACATATAGCACGGTCTTCTTAACCGGTCGCGGTGGATGATGTCAGACGGTGTGACACGTAACGCCGGCGGAATTGATCTGAAAAAAAACATACGTAGATTTTTCTTTCATCAACACTCATACGCAGTATATGAACCAAGAAAAAGTGAGAAATATTGAAAATCGATTAAATGGTACGGCTTTGAAACAAAGAGATTTAATTTTCCGAGGAAAAATTGCGACATTTCGCAATAAAAAGATACTTTTTTTAAAATTTCAAAGATATTTAGGTTCATATTTTAGACAATAAGGTTAGAAAGATTCATACCAAATTTCATCAAAATCGGTCGATTAATTTTTGAGATATACGTCACGCCAGTTTTAAAAATGCAGTTTCAAAGTCCGTGTCATACCTCCGCCATTTTCGAAGATTAACAAATTACGAAAATACTATGTAACAGCCAAAAGTAGTAATAAAACATACTTTAAGTCTCAACAATGATGAAGAAATCTTTCCTTTTTGAAAAAAATCAGAAAAATCGGCCAATTGTTTCCTCACCTAAAGGTACCTCCCCCCCCCCCCCTTAATAGTGAAAACCATAATAATTATTATCATCGACCACGATGGTTTTCGTACGAGAGACGAATGAAATATAACATTATTCATCAAATATAGCGTGTCACTTAATTTCACGAACTAGCGATACGTAATTGGGGCGTACAATTTATTTCGGAAGTTCTTCACTCTACCCGAAAACGACCTAATTAATTTGCGCTGCCCAATGCAAGCCCACGATGCACTTTGTTTACACGCATACGCACAGCCAAACACGATCGTTACACGAATTTTTACAATTACGTACCCGTGTCAACGGAAATTATCGTATTACTGTGAGCTGTGGGCCTATCATTTGGACACGCACCAATGAACTCTCAATGCTGGATAATATGAACAGTCAATGTGCTATTCCGAATACACATTTTTTAAAAATACATTTGGAAATGTTGATAAATGAATTAAAAGAAAGAAAAATGCATTGAAAAACGTTATCAAGATAAAAAAAAACTTCTTTTTTTATTTCTCGACAATTATTGATTTGATATTACATTCAATTAAAAAAAAAAACTTGTGAGCCCAGTAAACATTGAGGTATCTTTTCATGTATATTTAAAATGTATAAAAATAATTCAACATGAAACAATAAATAACTGCAGATTTATCAGCCTATGCCATGTGCTTCTTGACACTAGTCCCCAATCGGCGGGAAAGATGCAGCTCGTAATTCTTGACTGAAACAAAAAAACCAACAAAATTTTCAATTGTCATATATTTTTCATCTGGGTGAATAGAGAAAAACGTGAAAAAAATCGTGAAATTACAACTGATCTCAGGTTTAAAAAAAATGTGTTACAAAACACTTTAAGGTGCTATAAAAATGATTTAAGGCAGTATATCCATTTACAACGATTAAAAAATCGATGTTTTTTAATTCTTTAAGGCCTTAGGCCACAGTAACGGTTATAAAATCATGTGCGAATTTAACAATTTTTTTTCGTGTGAAAAAGTGATTCTCTCATAAAATTAATTACACATCTACTTAGTATGAATATCGAGCAGTTAGAAAATATATATTTTTTTTTCGATGTACAAAATTACTACTCGACACTTCTCGAAACAGCTTTTTTCCAATTGGCGTCACAAATAACTTCAACAATTTTCACTTGATTTACTCCAAATTTAAAAGTTACGTTCCTAATTGCATTTCGCAGAGAAGTACATACGGAATTTCTGATTGATCGGAAACTTTTAATTTTATGAGCAGTTTATTAGCTTTTATAACGAAATTTTTCACTGAAAATTCATTTCTTAAGTACAAATACCTACAACTTTTCAATAAAACAATAGTTTTTAAATTCCATATGTACTTCTCTAGGTATTCCAATGTAGACTGACAAATTTTTTTGTTTTTTGTTCTAGGTCAAAAATTGTGGATGCTAAAAAAAAGTTAACAAAATAAAATATTAGTAGTCGGCCATTTTGTACATCGAAAAAAATATAAATATTTTCTCGATATTCATACTAAATAGATGTGTAATTTATTTTATGAGTGAATAACTTTTCCATACGAAAAAAAATTGTTAAATTCGCACATGATTTTATACCCTTTAGTGTGGCCTTTGAAATACTTTTTCAACGACTTTTTTAATTCACTTAGAAGAGATTTTCATACTGAAGAAAATAAACTTTGGTTTGATTCAATAGGTCGTTTAGTTTTTTTTCCATCATGCCCGCCAATTTGGAAAAATCGTGAAAATGAAAACTAGAGAAAACGCGCTTCATAGTTTTCAATAGGACGGAACATCAATATCAAATATCAATCGCGTCTCTTGCTTTGGCCTTGTATCATCGAAGATATTTACAATTGGCCTCCGTAACTTTGTAAATATATTCTTGGATAATTAATCTATCGATTTAAGGGGAGATATACACCTAGATGGTCGAAAAAATCGGTTCAGAAGCTATGAACATTCCGTCGACCGTAGAAGACCTACACTATGGGCCTGGTATCGATGATTCCATGTAAGTTGACAAATTTCATGATTTATTCATTCCCGTATAGTTTTTGTTTTATAGGCAAAATAATGACTCATTTTTGGCCCAAAAATCACTATTTATGTTCAAACGTTCGCCATTTTGTCATAAATCGATATTTTCAAAATTGGCTATGACAAGTACCAGATTATAGTATCTAATTTAATAATCTTTTTGGTTTTTTTTTTCAGATGATTTTTGAAGAAACGCCAGTGGGTACCGTATACGCAGATTTTTTTACGACGCTCCAAGGATCATACAATATCCTTGTATATTTTTGATATTTTTAAATAAAGAAACTTAAATATATTTTTGAATGTATATACTTTTGGATAATTAAAACCCCAATCCGAAATTTCAAATAGTTTTCCTTGAAAAAATTCACAAAAATGACCTTTTTTCCGGCTCCTAGGTGTACATCTCCCCTTAAGCAATTAAGAAAAAATAACGATTTTTCGGACCTTCTAATTCGGGCTCCTGCCTCAATGAAACATTTGAGGAGCACATTTCATTAAGGCGTTACCCCCACTTGTAGCGCAAAAAAAGGCCTTTTTCGTGAATTTTTTAAAAGAAAACTACAAAACTTTTTTAATCGATCAATATACCATCTTAAAGAACATATATTGAAGAACTTTCCGTAATTTTTTTATTGAAAAATATTACATTGTTTAGTGGCAAATGGCCGTCAATGAAATAATGTTTTTATATGCACGGTTTGCGGTGACCAACATTGCGGCGAAGTGGATCATCTGAAAAAAAAATGCGAATGGATTTAGTCAAATATAAGTATAAACTAGTCTTTAATCGAAGGATTTTAAAAAATATTCATTTTTCACAAAATGGCGGACAGTCAAAGTTAATGGTTCGATTTTAACGAAAAAAACGGCCGTTTTTTGGCTATAAAACGGCCATTTTATTTCGAAAAAAAAATCGAATGATTAAAGACTACATTTTTATGTATTAAATAAGCCTGCAAAATTTCAAGAAGATCGGTTCATTAGTGTTCGAGTAATCTTGGTCACCGACTTCAGAAGTGCCATTTTGAGAAAAACGCGTTTAAAGTTTCTCTTTCAACGCTCTTTCAACGCGGATTCTTCTCTTTCAACGCTCATATCTCAGTCAATTTTGTTCGGATCGACTTGAAATTTTCAGGACATATTCTCAGATACTTATACTTCAAAAAAAATGCAATAAAAAAAATCGATTTTTTCAAAATCGCAAGTGGGGGTAACCCCTTAAGGGGCATTCAGCACAAGTCTACGCGAGCGAAGACGCGGGCGGAAAGCTAGTTTTGTGTAAATTATTTTTTCCGAAGGTCTCAGCAACCGATGCGGAAATCGTGTCCACCGTAGGGGTAGAAAAGAGTGGAAAATTGGGCGAGTGTTCCATCAGACGCGAAAATCCCTATGGATAATATTATTTCACCAAGATTTATAGGCCGTTAGGGAATATTCGTAAAAAATAACCAAGTCGGGGCGTTAAGGTAACGAAGCCGGTGGCCCAATTTACAGCTCGAGTGTTGCATTAAGCGATTTATTAGCTCGACGTTTGATGGTAAAGGAGAAACTTGCTGGAGGGTTCTCACCCCCCTCCCTTCTCGTCGGGCTTTAGCCGCCCTTCCGGTGGCCGCGCACGCATACGTGTACTCTAAAATCCACTCCAGGGTATGCTCGGCTCTTGGAGCCTTCAGGAAATTACGGTCCCTCATCATAAAGAGCTAATAAATAATAAAATATCCCTAAGTTCGGTCGTATGCCTGAAAAGATCGCGAAAACTCAATCGCCCTCGTTTCTCGAATTTTCCTTTTACCCACTTACTCACGAAAAAGACATGTCTTCGCGGGAATTATTTTGCTTTCATGACCCTTAAAATTCACTCGGAAGTCGTGACACCTTCAAGGGGTGAGATGCAGTCAGAGGCGTGAAACGAGCATTTTCAATAATTTTTTTATAGCAATCAAGTTTGTTTTACAAAAGTGGTTACACAGACCTTTTATGTTATATTTCAACTTGACATGTACAAATTTATTGCCGAAAAGTCGAGCATTCGATTGTTTATAGCCAATTGTTAAAACAATATTTCAAAAAATTAAAGTTTTTCGCGATGAATTATTTTTTTAAAACATTGTGGGCAATTTTAAAATGAAAGTATTCTGTATAAAATTTTGCTAAAGTTCATAGTTTTCGAGCAACACATTTTTGAACATTTCTGAAAGAGTTTTCCAATTTCACACTTGATTTATGTATAGAAATACTAATGAAAAAATTACTTACATCGAATCATCAATTCCTGGCCCATACGATGGGGCTTCTGCCGATGTGGAAGCTTCCAAAACATCAATTTGTTGTCTTCGAAGCATTCTGCCTTACCGGGTATTATCGTTTGCACGTCTGTCAGCCCCTACCTGCCATGGGGACCCGACGCCCCTTCACTAATTGTGGGATATCCCGGAAACTATTTATCCGATTGACTTGAAATTTTTAGGGAATATTTTCGAAACATCACACTTCAAGGAAATGTAAAAAGATCGATTTTTTGAAAATTCTGACTGCATCTCACCCCTTAAATGGGACGCTTTGAAACAACGTTCAATTTTTCGAAAAATTTGGTACACTTTTCGATTAAAAAACTTAATTTTCTTAATTTTCAATAACTTTTAGATTCATGTTTTAGACAATAAGGTTAGAAAGATTTATTCCAGATTTCATCGGAATCGGCCGATTAGTGCTTCAGCTATACGTCACGCCAGTTTTCAAGGGGTTACCCCCACTTGCGATTTTGAAAAAATCGATTTTTTTTATTGCATTTTTTTGAAGTATAAGTATCTGAGAATATGTCCTGAAAATTTCAAGTCGATCCGAACAAAATTGACTGAGATATGAGCGTTGAAAGAGAAGAATCCGCGTTTAAAGAGCGTTGAAAGAGAAACTTTAAACGCGTTTTTCTCAAAATGGCATTTCTGATGTCGGTGACCAAGATTACTCGAACACTAATGAACCGATCTTCTTGAAATTTTGCAGGCTTATTTAATACATAAAAATGTAGTCTTTAATCGTTCGATTTTTTTTTTCAAAAAAAAAATGGCCGTTTTATGGCCAAAAACGGCCGCTTTTTTCGTTAAAATCGAACCATTAACTTTGACTGTCCGCCATTTTGTGAAAAATGAATATTTTTTAAAATCCTTCGATTAAAGACTAGTTTATACTTATATTTGACTAAATCCATCCGCATTGTTTTTTTTTCAGATGATCCACTTCGCCGCAATGTTGGTCACCGCAAACCGTGTATATAAAAACATTATTTCATTGACGGCCATTTGCCACTAAACAATGTAATATTTTTCAATAAAAAAATTACTGAAAGTTCTTCAAGATGTGGTCTTTAAGATGGTATATGGATCGATTACAAAAGTTTTGTAGTTTTCTTTAACAAAAATTCGTGAAAAAGGCCTTTTTTGCGCTACAAGTGGGGATAACGCCTTAAATGCAGTTTCAAAACAGTTGAAATGCAGTTTAGAAGACCATACCCCGCCATTTTCGAAGATCAATAAAAAAATACCATGTAACAGCCGAAAGTAGTAATAAAAAATACCCTAAATCCAAAAAATAGTGAACAAATCTCTACATGAAAAAAACATCATGAAAATCAGCAAATTTTTTCTCCCCTCAGAAAAAAGCGAAACAGTTTGTCTTTTTATTCCAGTCATGAGGCGGAACCCTGTGGAGCAGCAAAAATAAAAATACCCTCAGAAGAGACGAAATATGTTTCGAAAAAAACAAAAAAAAAACAAATCGATAAAATAACGAGGTTCGAGTCACTAATTTTCACGTTTTTTTGGGGCTATATTTCGCCTCAAATTTTGGGATCGAATCAACTGCATAAAAGTGGGTACTCGCTGCAAAACTCTCACATGAAAGTCACATTTTTTTCTGCGAGCGGCCGTTTTCGGCTGTTAAAAGTTTTAACGCGAACGTGCTGGCCTACCGGACCCCTTCGGGAGCCCGGGACGAAAAGTTTTTTTTTACCCGAGAGCGTAAAAAGTGGCCCTATTGACGCGAGCCATGCTCGACGACGCCATATTTGCCACCCTCTCGATGGTGTCCTCGAAATCGAGACGGTCTCGGTTAGGTGCTTGAGAGATCCTTCCAACTTTCGCGAGAATTTCTTTCAGCAGTGTCACTTTTACGAAGTAAAACTGTTGGGCTATGGCAAGAGTGCAAATGGACACTAATGAGCAGAGAGACAGGGTGGGGGGAGGGAGTGAGGGATAAAAGATAGGAGGAAAAAACGAAGCATGAGCTGGCCATGAAACAAATCTGTTCGATAGTTTAGTTTACAGCGTCGTAATTCGGTCCAAATCCTTTCCATTTGATCCCTCCACCACAACTTCTCCAACAGTCCTGCTGAAGTTAACGACTTCTCATTCGCGCGAGTTTTATTCTCCTTCATTTTGCGCTACTGGAATTTACAAGTGATATTGGGACGTCCATTGAACAAATTTCACCCAAGTTTCGACGCGATAGCCTCGATAATTTAAGGGGGTCATTCCATGTGACAGCTATTTTTATCCGCTTTTTTGGGCATTTTTTTCGTATTAAGGCCTCAGGCCACTCTAGAGGCTGAAAGAAGAGGGTTTTTCGGGATTTTTTTTCAGAAAAACTACAAAATAAATCGAGATTAGAAAAGAGGGTGTTTGTCATACATATCAGTGACTGTGTACAATAATTTTTTTGAAACGGTTAATTTCAAAATGGCGGCTGTGCAGCGTTTATCTCAAAACTGCATTTTTTAAGTTGGCCGGAAACAAAACGCAGACAATTACATTGTCTATGGAAGTACGTAGGATTTTTTTTTTATATCGCACAGTTCATTTGTTATTAACAATTATCTGACGATTTTTTAGGCAATTTTTTCACTTTCCAAAAATTTGCGAAAGAAAAAAATCAAACGGCATTTCAATTTGTAGACCTGAGGTCATCGCCGGAACTAGGGTAAGGAAAAAATATCGAAAATTGAATTTTTAGCACGGTTTCAAAAGTCAATTTTCGTTTTTTTTTTTCGATTTTTTCAGCTTAAAAAAAACTACGGCAGATATCGGAAATATTCTAGTCCAAGTGAGAACTAGGGATGTGCTGACTATACCATACAAATTTGAGCAAAGTCCGCATAATAGTTTTTGAGATATCATGGAAGCCAATTCGAAAAGTACAATTTTGAGAAAAACACGTTTAAACGTTTAAGTACGATTTACACAAAGAAAATGTTGACTGACCATTAGTCTGCTCCGTCGGGTCCATATAACACGCACGCATTTCTTTCCATTTGTGCAAAACATTTTTTTTTTTCGTTTTTTTTAGACGAGCCACATGGGACAACCGCCTCAAGGGGCTATACCAGTGTGAACGCTGAACATTTCGGTGATTTTCGGGATTTTTTTTGGAAGAAAAGTCCTCAATTGAACATTTCGGAAAATTGAGAATATATTTGGCTATATTTGACCTACATTACATAATTTTTTCATAGAAAAATATTGAGATCCAAGTGACTTATGCGCTGCCTTCGGAGGCGAAAAAAAAAGTTCCTTCACTGCTGACATGATTCCGGCCGATTGAGTAGCTGAAACCGAAAAAGGAAAAAATGTCGGTAAACTGGAAGGTATTTCCTGTACAATGACGTAAAAGTCTGTTTTCTTGCCTATAAAATGGTCGTTTTTTTCAATACCAAATTGTCAATTTCCGTTCAATCGAAAATATCCTCCGTCATTGTAGAGTAAATATATTCAAGAGTACTCAGTTCAAATTTCAAGTCAATCGGATAATTGCTCTTTAAGTTACAATGTCAGCAAATTTGAAAAATCTCATTTAAAAAAAAACACGTTTAAAGATTTCACTATCGATTTTTGCAAGATAAAATTATATTGATATAAATGATATAAATGATAATGACATTCTTGAAAGTATAAACTGTCGAAAAAGGCAAAAAAAAATCGATTTTTTCAAGTGTCATACTGGTATACCCCCTTAAGACGCGATAAAGCTCATTCAGTGGCGAGTTCTCGACTCGTCCGGCCTTCATATTAAATTCTACAACTTGCATAATATTAAATTGCATAAAGTATTCAGTCAAAAACGCGCGCGCTCGGGTGGTTCGCCGCTTGACCGACAGGTGGCCAGCGCGAGCGGCATTTCTCGCACGTATAACTAGCAGCCCTGTGGTATAAGGTCTTAAACAAAAAATCCAGATAAAATAGCGAAAAACAGCTAAATCAATTGCGGTTTTAAGAATATCTCAGATAGAATAAAATGATATATCTTAATATTAAAAATGAACAAATGTGGCCCTCAAGGTGGCAAACATTTATTCGTTCACGAGATCGACGTGTATTCGGACTGGTTGCGAAAGCGTACAGGGTTGAACTTCGTCGTTACTTCATGTTGAATCTCACGACCGATGAAATATCCGGCTCCGCATCGAGACTTCCGGTTCTCGGATCTTCTGGTTGCGCAGCCACCACCGAGTTTCTCGGAGGGTACGTTGGTACGTATCCCTGCTCAGGCACGCTGTATTTCCCGAGGGCCATGTCGATGAGGGAAAAACTGCAAGCGGCAAACATATTTGCGCAGTCGTGACCCTCGAAGCCGGCTTTGTGGGCATTGGCGTAGGAACGATGTTCGTCCGGCTCGAACGAGAGCACTCTCGTCAATGGTAACCTGCGACGACGGGGAAACACGATTAATCCAATTTCTCAAGGCACACCTCCCGATCGAAGATTCCGGTTCATAAATCGAATTTACGGTAACCCTCGTACCACGATACACCACGTGATAATCCCTGACCTTCGTTTCGGCGCGCATAATTATGTTTTATTGACACATATATGCAGTATCAATATATGACGTGTCATTGGACACTTCGTACATGACCGTACGTGAATTTTATCAAGTGATGTCAAGAACACAGCAAAGCCACGTCGAAAAACATTTTTTTCCCCCGAAACCAATTGCTTGACAGTAATGGCAGTAATTTTACTTGGAAGTACTCAGTCGACGCTATGCACACGAATTATTTCATATTTTTAAACCAAAAGGTTAAAAAATAAAGGGAGAAACAAGAATTGCAGTTCAAATGGAGCGCGCGCTTCGATCGCGTAGTTCGCCGCTCGGCCGACAGGTGGCAACCGTACGGGCGTTTCTCACGTGCGATACTAGCAAGTCTACGGTATATAGCACGTTTCGTCGTTGACGCTTTCGTACGATGAGAATCCTCCCACTATATGACGTGTCATTGAACACTTCGTACATGACCGTGTTGAATTTTCTCAAGTGATGTCAAGCACATAGCGAAGCCACGTCGAAAAACATTTTTTTTCCGAAAATAATTGCTTGACAGTAATTGCAGTAATTTTAAGTGGACGTACTCAGTCAATGCTATGCACACGAATTATTTCATATTTTTAAACCAAAAGGTTAAAAAAATAAAAGGAGAAACAAGAATTGCGGTTCAAATGGAGCGCGCGCTTCGTTCGCGTAGTTCGCCGCTCGGCCGACAGGTGGCAACCGTACGGGCGTTTCTCACGTACGCTACAAGCAAGCCTACGGTATATAGCACGTTCCGTCGTTGGAGCTTTCGTATGATGAGAATCCTCTCAGTTATCGAGAGAGAGGGAGAGAGTCAGTGAGTTCGAAATGAGCTCACAGGGCTCAGAGTCGTTCGGTAAAAATCCGAGTGATTATTCGCGAGACTCGTGGGATTACTTTTCAAATCGATTCTCAATGACGTCCCGACGCCTTATTTCCTCGTTTCGCCCCCCGGTACTTGCCCTTAAAGAAGTTAAGTCTCCAGGAATCGCAGCAATTTTTAACAGCTCCCAGCTCCCACTACGAATTTTCTTTGTGCTTGCTTTTTTGTTTATTTTCCATTCTTTCTTTCTCATCGCTTTCCCGAGGGTATCGCGTGTCCCAGGACGACTAGCAACCGTGATACTCGCCCTCCACGATTTTCTCTCGTTAGTTAGGGTGGGTTAAGGTGGTTCTTTAAACTTTGCTACGCGATCGCACTACCGCTGCCACGATCCCGACTTAAAATCATTATTTTTAAAGCTTGGAGGGCGGTTTATCTTTAAGCGGGGCTTACGTGAACGCTATTCGCATCATTTCTTCCACCAGGCTGTTCCCTCTGGGCATCAAACGTTGGGAGGCCTCGCACAGTGCCCTCAGCACGCAGGCACGACCGTCGAAGTTCATCCTGCAAAGATAAGATGGTAAAATCGCTTAAGGGACTATACCAGTCTGAACGCTGAAAATTTGGGTGATTCTCGGGAATTTTTTGGAAGAAAAGTACTCGATTAAATATTTCGGAAAAATAAGAATATATTTGGCTATATTTGATCTATATTACATATTTTTTTCATAGAAAAATGTTGAGATCCAAGCGACTTATGCGCCTTCGGAGGCGCCAGGAAAAAAGTTCCTCCACTGCTGACATGATTCCGGCCGATTGAGTAGCTGAAACCGGAAAAGGAAAAAATCTCGTTAATCTGGAAGGTATTTGCTGTACAATGACGTAGGATTTTCCAAAAATATCAATATCTAACAAAATGGCGTAGTTATGAAAAAAAAGTCTGTTTTCTTGCCTATAAAATGGTCGTTTTTTTCAATGACAAATCGTCAATTTTCATCCAATCAAAAATATCCTACGTCATTGTAGAGTACATATATTCAAGAGTACCCAGTTCATATTTTAAGTCAATCGGATAATTGCTCTTTGAGTTAAAATGTCAGAAAATTTTAAAAACTCATTTCGAGTAAAACGCGTTTAAAGATTAAACTATCAATTTTTGCAAGATAAAATGATATTTACCATAAAAACGGCTAATCAGCTGTGCCTGGCCCATACAATGGACCCTCCTCTTCCTCGAATAATACCTGCTGAGAGGCTGAAGCTTTTCACACTGGTATAGCCCCTTAACGATGATGTTGCGAGGCCAGAATCCACATGGGGTCAAAGTGACCGCAATCGTTTTCAAACATTTGCCGCATGAACTCTATCGGTCCAATCGGGTCGAAAAAATTCCTAATAATAAATTTCGTATTCTAGAACATGAACAACCCATATTAGTGTGAGAAATCAAATAATAAAGGGGTTAAAAAAACCTGAACATGAAAATTCCGAAAAAAAAACAGCTTTTTTCACTTAGAATTGTCATTATTTCAGTTTTTAATTTATTTTGGTAAAATTTCTGGGTGATACTCTTGACATATGGTAGTTCTGGATGAAAAATAGTCCCATTGAAGGTGGTCCAAAAAAGTTATTCGTTCTAAGTTTAAAATTTGTTGAAATTTTGCAATTCTGAAGTCTGAAATTCCTGAAATGATGATAAAAAATATTGTGCAAAAGGCAAGTACCGACAATCTGCAAGGGGGTAAAAAATACACCCCCTCCGAGGAGCTCCTCCTAAAAACAACCCACTAAAAATATTCTCCAAAAATACATCCCCAACTAAAATGCTCCTAAAAAACATTCCTTCAGAAGACAACGCCCAGAAAAACATCCCCGAAACAAATGCGCCTCAAAAACATCCCCTGAAACCTATACGAAAAAAAACAGCTTCGAAAAATGAGACCCGTCTCAAAATATCCCATTGCAATTTTGGGAATTAACCGTGTGCAACGCTGTTTGGATTTCCAGCGAGATTTACTACGCCTTCATAAATCCATGAAATGCTCGGTTCTCGCAAATCATCCCCGATTCCACTGCACGACCACGTTTTCCTCGGACTTTGAAGACGTTAGCCCGTTTAAGGGGGAGGAAATAGAGGCCAGGAGGGGATGAAAAGAGCCGGCGAGATTAAATTTAACAACCCCTAATTGCACCATCCTCTCTATTAAACCCCATAAAATGAGAAACGTAGCGAAGACTCGTTCAATCGCTTTTTCAGCCCCGATCCCTCGTGCTTAATACCCTGTTCAAACCGTGCCTTTTCGGGCTAAAAAAGAAAGATCAACCTGGCTGGAAAATATTATTCCTTTAATTACGAGAGAAATAGAAGGGCAGCATATTGAACGTATGTAAATCCTTCTTCAGCTCAGTCACGCAAGGGTGGCAAAAATTGTGTAATTCTCTCGCGTAAATTAAGCTCAATTAAAAAAAAAACACAAAGTGCACATAACGATAATCGTTTTTCGTATGTTTTGTGGAGAATTGCACGTGCATTTTTTAATCAATAAAACGATTTTGCAAACATTATTGAGAACGCATGTAAATCCTTCTTTATCTCAGTCACGCAAGGGTGGCAAAAATTGTGCATTTCTTTCACGTAAATTGAGCTGAATAAATTTTGTTTAAAAAATACAAAGTGCAAACAACGATAATCGTTTCTCGTCGGTTTTGTGGAGAATTGCACCTGCATTTATTTTCCGAGCAATAAAACGTATTTGTAAAAATTGTTGAGGACGTGCAGCTACCCCTTGCCTGCCCTGCCACTTCGGTTGTATTCATTTTTCATTGTTTCAATCCCAAATGCTTTGGAAGTAACGTGCAGCTCGGCTGCCCGATTCACGTTTGGATTCCGGCTGGATACAGCCTCGTTTCGCCGGTCAGAACTTGAAGTTACGAGCAACAGCACAGACGAGCGCGCTATTGATCCTTTCACCGGTCTTCCATCTCTCGTCCTCCCTTCTATTCCCTACTAAAATTGTATTTCATTGTTTTCCACAAGGACGATACACAGAGTGAGAGGAAAAATGCTCCAGCTATGTGGGATAAGCGAATAAAGGCTATATATGTATAAACAGATATGGGGCACTCCGTTTAAAATCGTTCACCAACAGATCTTCTGACACGGCTGACAATTTTTATATTTTTCGTACGATCGTTCGCCATTAAGGCCTTGGGCCACTCTAGAGACCGAAAAAATAGGCTTTTTGGGAATTTTTTTTTTTTCGGAAAAACTACCAAATAAATCGAGATTACAAAAAAGGGTGTTTATCATACATATCAGGGACTGTATACAAACATTTTTTTGAAGCGATTAATTTTAACATGGCGGCTGTGCAGCGTTTATCTCAAAACTGCATTTTTTTAGTTGGCCGGAAACATAACTCACAAGGAACATCCCTCAGGTGACACCCTTCGATTTAGTTGAAATTTGGATATGTTATAAAGCACCGAAAAGTAAGCGATACGTATTTTTTTGTATCGGCGGAAAAAAGGTTTTAAGGGGTGAAACGAACCCTCGAAAATAGGGGGGGACCTAAAAGGTCTGTTTTTCGGCCTCTAGAGTGGCCTAACCCCTTAAGGCCCGCATCGATGGAAATTTTCTTATCTTGTTTCTATGGTTTCAAAAAACACGCCCGAGTTTTTTTTTGAGAACTCTTGTACCAACCATTATGAAAACCAGCGTACATAAATTCAGCAAACTTCATGCGACGTTTAAAACGGAAAATAGTGTGCAAGGGGTAGTAAATCGATCGCCCTTAAATGCATGGTTCTCTTGACACCGTCGGTGATTTTTTCCATTCCTCATATGACCTCGGCGGACAACTTCGATTTTTTGGGGATTTTTTGGACCCACCGTTTCACGCGTATAAAATGTTTAACTTCACGAGTCTGGCCGTCTCCGAGAATAAAAACACTCGGTTCTGTACGGATCGCCCTTCAATCTGGCCTTTTTTGACGAGGTCGGTAAATTTTACTGACATCCGTATGGTTTGATCCTATACTGACAATTTTTTTGAAAATTTTCTGTCGAGCCGTTCGGCAAATATAAATATCCAAAGTTTCAAATGCGGCTTGAAATTTGAAAAGGTAATTCATTCCATTTCAAATTTCTCTCGTAATATTGTGAAGCTTATCACGATAAAGTTTATCGCTGAAACGCGATGAAACTCTTTTTTTTTCATCCCACTGTCCTCGTTAAAGGCTTGTCAAAAAATGCTCTATTCAGTGACACCCCCCGCCCCCTCCCCCAACCCCAATCTGTGCTTGTGGTTGAAATCTTCCATCTGGCTCATGACAAATTCGATCACTGCGATGGAACCAATTTCTAGCTTTTTATCAACCCTCTTTTTCGTCCTCTCTTCGATTTTGTTGCCATTTCGAACAAGAGGGTAAGGGGATGAGACAACGAGGAGGGCAGATGTGAGGAACGAAGGGCGAGGGAGGTGGAGTTATACATGGCTGTGGTCAATACTGTGCAGTCCAATTTTTTTATCAGACTTTTTCCTTCCTTTCTATTCGTCCCTTTTGACCCTTTTGCCTTGGCGATTTTTTTTTTTTTGTAACGGAGGCTGAAACTACCCCCGCCGGGTGTTATCAGGCTGTTGAAGCAATTGAAACCTCGCGCAAGGGTTTTTAAAAATGTTTATCTTTAATTGAACCGTCGAAAGTGTTCCCGTTTCTCCTACTACAAATGTTATTAATTTTATTTTAGAAAAAATACGATTTGATAAAATAATCATTCGTAATAATGATATGTATATACTGAAATGTACAAAATAAAAGTGTACGTATATCTGGAGTTTTTTAGTAATTGTTTATTTAGTCGATGTACATGCGACTGGAGGAGTATTTTTTCATAAACTCAATGAACAAGTTCTTGGGTAAAAAAAAACAAAAAATTTGTTCAATTTTTCAAAAATCCATTCGTGCATGTACTATCAATTGTACCAATTTGACGTACTTTAGAAGAAGAAAAAAACCTCTCACGTGAAGAAAATGTAATAAATATTACAAAAGTGAGAGAGATTCTACCGTCAATTTTTATTATAATAATTATGGAAATATACTGATTTTTTGAAAATGGTTTATGAAAATATACTGATTTAAAGAAAAAAGATCTGATTTTTTTCCAACTCACGCGTTCATGATGATTTCCAGTTTATTGTAAAGATCTCTGCGATGTCTCCGCCTCACGTAGTCATAATTCGGCTTGTAATATTTTTTCTTCGCTTTGGCCGAATTTATCCGCGGTGGGTTGAACTTTTTGTCGTAGTTCCAGCCGCCTGGATTGACCAGGTGATTCTGATTTTCGTGATAATGATATTTGCCCGGTTTGTCCTTCCTGAGCTCGAGGAAGGGCTCGAGGGCTGGCTTGCTCTCGTTTGGAAGGTCGTAAGATATACCCCAGTTGAGGCCCTCGGTAAAAATATTGTCCGGGGTCAAGGTATTCACCGTCATGCACAGAGCGATCTTCAAACGTTGAAAAACATGTGCAAAAAAAGCATGTGAATTTACAATAATAAATCTTCATTGTTAGTAATTGATAATTCATTTATAAACGCCAACAGACCGAAGACGTGAATTTAGTGAATTTCTCAAATCTTCGATAATTGTGTATCGTTACACGAAGCAATCAATTTCGAGAATTATGATAACTTAATTCTAACTGAATATAAAAATATTGTACAGTAATAGATTAGCGTCAATAGTTACAATTAAATTTGTGCATTATTGTCAAAAACGACAGTACCTTTTTTATTAATTCATAAAATGATTCATTTATTTCGAACATGATTGATTTGTATGGTTAATAATAATATTAATTATGTCATGACATCCCTCAAAAAATTATTAGCCAATTAAATGAATAAAAAGTTCCTTCGTACCATGCTCCGATTGAAAAGCATTTTTTTCTATAAACATGTGAATTTTGTTAAAAGTGTATGAAAAGCCTCGATTTAATGAGAGCACCGGCGGTCAAAACGGCAAACAATTTTCTTCCAGTATGGAGAGCCAGGAAAAGAATTGGCCAATCGATCAAGAACACATGATCGATCGTGCGCGTTCACCTCTGAGCCCTCACCGTTCCATCAATCAAGCCCCTTGTGTCGAGAAAGATATTTTAAAAAAGTATTGCGACCAGCCCGATGAATCTTTGTATGAAATATGACAGCTGTAATGAAGCGCTGCACCGTGCGCTAATAAAAATGGAATTGAAATAAATAGAAGAGAAATAAAGGTGTAAACAAAATGAAACGTGCACGTACCGAAAAACTCGAACCTTCCGGAAAAACGACGTACCGTTTTTTCCTAGACAAGTGTCTGCCACTCAAATCATCGCCATCCGCTAAAAAAGTGGATAGGACGTGGAGGAAGATGAGTAGAGAGGCACGTCGAGCGAAGACCATTTTTTATGAACCTGTCGACATCAATTATACGATTTTTATAGCGATATCATTCGGCTCTTGTTTATTTCATTTGCCAGCGAGAAGTGAAATTATTTTATGGTGAATTTATACATTTATTTATCTAATAATATATTTTTAAATATACATATATATTTTTTTTTAATTATCGATATGTTTATTCATTCATGTATTTATTTGTTTATTGATTAACGAATTCGTTCATTCATTCATTCACACATTTATATATTCGCTCACTTACTTATCTATGCATCCATTTGTTTATAATCTACAAGCCATGCATTTAAAGAACTTGAAATATTTAAGGGGGATATACCTTTAGGTGAGGAATTTTGTCTGATTGCCATCATTTTTTTTTTAAAGAAAGACTTCTTCAGTATTTTTAATACTCAGGGTACGTTTTATTACTACTTTTAGCTGTCGCATGGTATTTTTTTTTTATTAGTCTTTGGAAATGCCGGGGGTATGGCACGATCTTCCAAACTGCATTTTCAGAACTGGCGTGACGTATAGCTAAAAAAGTAATCAACCGATTCTGATGAAATTTGGTATGAATATTTCCAACCTTATTGTGAAAGAATTACCGTAAACTTTTTTAAAAGTAAAAAAAAATACTTTTCATGGTGAAATGTAGCCATTTTTTCGTGAAATTCAATCTGTTTATTTCAAAGCGTCCCATTTCGTGCATTTTCAACATTTCTCACTTTTTCTTGGTTCATATTCTGCGCATAAGTGCTAACGAAAGACAAATCTTCGTTGGTTTTGGTTCAGATTAATCCCGCCGACGCTACGTGTCACGCCGTTCACGTACCATACCGTTGCCATTTTTGAAGATTAATGAGAAAAAAATAATCCTTTAAAAAAAAATCTTGAAAATCAGTCATTTTTTCGTCGCCCCTTAACTAAGGTATCTCACCCCTTAACTCGCCCCTTAACTGAGGTATGTCAACCCTTAACTCGCCCCTTAACTAAGGTATCTCACCCCTTGACTCACCCCTTAATTTTTCGTCGCCCCCTTAAGGTATCTCACCCCTTAACTCGAAACATTGAACGAAAAAAATTCAATTCGAAATCCGGCTACTTTCCCATAACGCAACTCCTAAAAACTGTGCACTCCTACGTATAAGTTCGTTCCATCAACGTCGCAAATGATTCGAAATTTATTGACTCTTGGACGCGAGCGGAGAGGCTGTACGTGAAGAATGAGGCGCTTGATGAATGCTCTATTTGTCGTTCTCGTCGTAACTCGATTCGACGGTTGCCGGGACGAGGGCGTTGTTGTTCCACATACACGAGCGGAATGGACGCGTGAAAAGCGAAACGAGATAGAAATTTATAAGGCCCGTTGTAAAAATGGCCTGTGGGGACAAGACGGCGAGGGCGGGGAGGGGAGTGAAGAATAGAGGAGAGAAGTATTTCATCGCCGTCCCACGTGATCATTCTACCCTCCTCTTCCTCATTCTTCAACTTTTCTTCCTCGTTCTCATTCGATTTTCGCCCCGTACACTATATATATATTTCGAGCCCGCGTCGCGTCAGGGTAGATGAAACTTCCTGCGGCAGACGGAAGATCGATCCTCACTCTCCATAGTGGCTTTATCCAGACGAGGAAGCTCGTGAACAACGCTGGTAATATCTCGTAACTCACTCGGATAAGCTCTTTAGGAAAAAGGAAATTGTTACTTTTTCTTCACAGTCCTGCAATGCTGTATGATGATGCGAGCGTATCCGCGTGCTACGAGTGGGTATACGCGCATGCGCGTAGCCCAGGCGCGAGTGTACGCGTGAGCGTGGCTGCGCATGCGCCTCTGCACGACTCTACCCAAGGGACCACGCGTGAACGTGCGAACGCTTGGCGTGGGCGTGGCTACGCATGCGCCTCCGTGCGACTCTACCCGTGCGTCCACGTGTTGGCGTGCGGGCCGTAGGCGCGGGTCCAAGCGCCGGCGTGGCCGCGAGCGTGGCTGCGCAGGCGCTTGCGCGCGAGTCCATCCAAGGGACCACGCATCAACATGCGAAGGCTCGGCGTGAGCGCGGCCGCGCATGCCCCGTGGGAGTCTGGCCGTGCGTCGACGCGTTAGCGTGCGCGCGCTGGGCGTGGGTGTCGCTACGCATGCGCCTACGCACGAGTCTAAGCGCGAGCGTGGCTGCGCATGCGCCTCTACACGACTCTACCCAAGGGACCACGTGTCAACATACGAACGCATGGCGTGGGCATGGCTACACTAAGAAAAAAAATCATTGATCCAATATAATTTCTGTTATTGAACGAAATTTCGTTGATTCAATTGTGAACTTGTTGGTGTAAATAATCGGACTTATTAGTCCAAACAAAACGCTATCGACTTTAATAACATGATAAAATTGAAAGTTTTTCTTCATTCAAAAGATATATTGTTAGCCGAGAACAATATATAATTGAAACTATCTAAAAAAATATCGCGAACAAATTATATAGTTTTGAATGCATTTTCTGCAACGAACAATTAAAGCGTTTCAATTCATAACATGAATATTGTTGATTCGAGTACACAAGAAAAATTGAATTTCGCTCGTTTGATTCGGATAAAATTTCTATTGAGTAAATACGTTATTTTTTATTTTTACCTTATCCGATATTGATTTTCAAGTACATTATTCGTTAAAATATTAATATTTTATTCTGATTGAAAAATATTAAGCAAATGTCTGAATTGATTAAAAAAATATGCGAAAATAAAATTTATTTTATGCGCATTAGGTTGAAAAAATTCAACAAATTGTAGTTCTCGGAGTAACCGCTAGAAGTCGCACGCGCGCTCGTTTCTCGTAAGCGTAGCGCGAACCAAAAATCTACTTAAACGCCGGAGAAACTCTAAAGAGTATCGCTTCTTGGCCTGTGGCTAAGATCAAAGTGTAGTATCTGTTCTTATCAGTTGAATATCTGATATTCTCTCCATGGATATTCCATTGGATATCTGATATTCTCTCCTCTTTTATCGTGGATGATCATTCTAATGCTCACTTTTTATTTAAGATTTAAAACAAATTGGAAAACTTACGTCCCATGGCATATTCGTTTCGGTGCAGTAAAAAAATAATTAATTCTATTGATTATATGTTTGTACGAAATAAAAAATGTTGTAGCAACCGCTTAATTATTTCATCCATACATCTACGGATTTTATATAGAATGATTTCAATAGAATATAATTTTATTTAAAGGATAATGTAGATATTCAGAGAACAGAGGAGCTTTTTCAAATAAAATAATATGTTATTTCAATCAATCACATTTTTTAATATTTTATAGTATTGTACCAATCTCACATATCGGTGGCACTCCGCAGCAGCACATTTATTTGGATCGACCAATATATTTCTTTGATTCGATTGGTTTTTTTTCTCAGTGTGGCTGCGGCAAGCGTGGCTGTGCTTGCGCCTCTACACGACTCTACCCAAGGGACCACGCGTGAACGTGCGAACGCTTGGCGTGGGCGTGGCTACGCATGCGCCTCCGTGCGAGTCTACCCGTGCGTCCACGCGTTACCGTGCGCGCGCTGGTCGTGGGTGTGGCTACGCATGCGCCTACACACGAGTCTACGCGTGAGCGTGGCTTTTTTTTCGAATCTGATGAACCCGCGGTAAACGCAATAAATTTAATCGAAATTACATATAGAACGCGGTTTTCCACTATATAACAAAACTGCACGAATGGGAGCACCCGCCCTGCTGCTGAAAAAATAAAACGGCCTAGCAGATGGAGTTAAAAATATTCCGTTTCATTTGGACTCACCTGTACTTGCGTAGTATCGGCAGGACAACGAGATATGCGGGTGGAGATGGCCAAGGTGGCGAGCAAACTGAGCGGCCGATGCTTTTCCTCCGGAGGTGAGTGCTCGTAGGTAAATTCTGGGTGCCCCATTGTCGTGGCCATTAGCATCGATTAACGGTCCTTTTTCGTACGGTTTACTGAACGATTAGAGTGAGTCCGTGCCACGCTGCTTGGACTGCTAATTGGAGCCCATATTATTGTTGTTATTACGGCATATTCCTTATTAGGACTTGGCCGTGCGGGCGTAGGACGCAATAGCGAACGTTGACCGTGCAACCTTTGATGAGGAAGTGCTTGGAAATTATTCTTTGACCTTGAGCTGCAAACCTGCCACTCTTACACCGCAACATTTGGGCGTCGAACCTGGAAGTTCGACTTCTAACCTTCGACCTTGATTTTTTCACCTTTTGACCTTTGAAATTAAACCTGAATTACCCTGAAAGATTTGACTCTCGAGCTTGCAGCGCCGATTTTCAATCTGACACCTTGAATTTTACACTTCGATCCTGTCAACTTTGCAGCTTTAAGGCCTTACAATTTCTTTTCGTATGAAAAAGTGATTCACTCCAAAATTAATTACACATCTCTTTAGTATGAATATCAAGCTGTTAGAAAAAATATATTTTTTTTCTCGTTGTACAAAACGGCCGACTACTCGAAACAGCTTTTTTCCAATTGTCGTGAGAAACAAGTTCAACAATTTTCACTCAATTTACTTCAAATTTATAAGTTATGTTCCTAATTGCATTTCGCAGAGAAGGACGTACGGAATTTCCGATTAATCGAAAACTTTTCATTTTATGAGCAATTGATGAGCAGTTATAACGAAATTTTTTTCTGAAAATTTGTTTCTTAAGGGGTTACCCCGACATGCGATTTTGAAAAAATCGGTTTTTTAATTGTATTTTTTTGAAGTATAAGTATCAGAGAATATGTCCTGAAAATTTCAAGTCGATCCGAACAAAATTGACTGAGATATGAGCGTTGAAAGAGAAGAATCCGTTGTGTAAACGACCGGCTAGTCTGCCGTCTGGCGCGCTCGACCCTCCCTCCGACCTTCAATGCATTGTTCTATGAAAAGGGTCGTATACCTGGCATTCACAACGTTCATATAATGAACTGGAATTTATAAAAACGGCCCCGGAATAGATGACTCTATGTAAGTTTACAAAAAAAAATATTTTCTTCGTGTAAACTGAAATTGAAACTTTAAACGCGTTTTTCTCAAAATGGCATTTCTGAAGTCGGTGACCAAGATTACTCGAACACTAATGAACCGATCTTCTTGAAATTTCGCAGGCTTATTTAATACATAAAAATGTAGTCTTTAATCGTTCGATTTTTTTTCGAAAAGCCGCGAAAAAATGGCCGCCAATTTTTTTTTTCGTTAAAATCGAACCATTAACTTTGACTGTCCGCTATTTTGTGAAAAATGAATCTTTTTTAAAATCCTTCGATTAAAGACTACTTTATACTTATATTTGACTAAATCCATCCGCATTTTTTTTTCAGATGATCCACTTCGCCGCAATGTTGGTCACCGCAAACCGTGTATATAAAAACATTATTTCATTGACGGCCATTTGCCACTAAACACTAATATTTTTCAATAAAAAAATTACTGAAAGTTCTTCAAGATGTGTTCTTTAAGATGGTATATTGATCGATTAAAAAAGTTTTGTAGTTTTCTTTAAAAAAAAATCATGAAAAAGGCCTTTTTTTGCGCTACAAGTGGGGGTAACGCCTTAAGTTCAAATACCTACAACTTTTGAAGAAAACAATATTTTTTAAATTCCATACGTACTTCTCGAGGTATTCTAATGTAGATTGACGAGAATTTTTGTTTTTTTTTATCTAGGTAAAAAATTGTGGATGCTAAATGTCACGCCGCGGAGCGACCAAAAAAACATAACAAAAGAAAATATTAGTAGCCGGCTATTTTGTACATCGAAAAAAAAATATATATTTTCTTACAACTTGATATTCATACTAAGTAGATGTGTAATTAATTTTATGAGTGAATCCTTTTTTCGAACGAAAAAAAAAGTTAAGGGAAGGGTAGGGGTTTCAGCGTGAAAGAAACACTTTTTCGCGAATTTTTTTCATCTATACGGATAGAGTAAATTTACTAAAACCTTTCGTACATTGTTAAGTGTCGCTTTAAGAACATTCCGTGAAATTTGTACGCGAAAATAACCACAAACAAGCCGGTGACAAAGCTTTTCCAAGAACGCCTTTGGAAAAACACGATTTGCGGTGTTCACTGTATCTCATCTAGAAATTATCTGAAATCAAGTACCATTAAAATTTAGTCAAAGTATCATCAAATCCTCCCCCCAACGGTCTTTGATAATTTTTTCTTTCATTTCTAATTTTTTGGTGGTCATGTAAAGTGAAAAGTGCTATTTTTCACGAAAAATTCCGCCATTTTGGGGGTGGAAAACCCCCTCAATGTAAAAAATCTCAAACTAACCGTTGGGGGTAGGTATTTTATATGTAGAAAGTGTGTACCAAGTTTGAAATAAATCGGTCATGTAGTTTTCAAATGGCAGTGAACACGGACTTTGAAAAAGTGGTTTCGAGAAAAACGCGGCACCGGCTTGTTTGTGGATATTTTCGCGTACAAATTTCACGGAATGTTCTTGAAATGGCACTTAACAATGTACAACCGGTTTCAATAAATTTACACTATCCATATAGATGAAAAAAATTCGCAAAAAAGGGTTTTTTTTTCACGATGAAACCCCTACCCTCCCCTTAAATTCGCAGATGATTTTACACCCGTTATTGTGGCGTAAGGCCTTAAGCATCAGCTGTGAAGTTTGACTTCCAAGCTATGTTCCCTTCTGTATGCGACATTAAAATCACGGGAGACAGCGAGAAGGGTGAGTGGAAAGGGGTGAGAGTTGAAAGTTTTCCAACTGCAAATATCTTTGCATTATGTATTCGTGTTAGGGTGGCGAGGGAGATGAAGCCACACGTTCGTAACTACCGGTCCCATTGTCTTCGACAGTTGGTTAACCGTGAATCCCTTGGGTTAGCAGCGACCTCCCTGCTGTACGACCTAATTTTCTATCACCACATTCAAACAAGCCTCCTCGTCCGATCTCTACAAAATCCCTCCTTTTCCACCCCAATTCTTCCGGACTATTTTCTGCACGGATCAACAATGAATAACTTCATTAAACAATTTCCCCGTTATTCGCAGTAGTTTATAAATTGCGAGAAAAAAAATAACCCATCCCCAAAAACCAGACGATGTTTAAGGGGTTACCCCCACTTTCGATTTTGAAAAAATCGATTTTTTTTATTGCATTTTTTTGAAGTATAAGTATCTGAGAATGTGTCCTGAAAATTTCAAGCCGATCCGAACAAAATTGACTGAGATATGAGCGTTGAAAGAGAAGAATCCGCGTTGAAAGAGCGTTGAAAGAGAAACTTTAAACGCGTTTTTCTCAAAATGGCATTTCCGAAGTCGGTGACCAAGATTACTCGAACACTAATGAACCGATCTTCTTGAAATTTTGCAGGCTTATTTAATACATAAAAATGTAGGCTTTAATCGTTCGATTTTTTTTTCGGAAAAAATGGCCGTTTTATAGTCAAAAAATGGCCGTTTTTTTTCGTTAATATCGAACCATTAACTTTGACTGTCCGCCATTTTGTGAAAAATGAATATTTTTTAAAATCCTTTGATTAAATACTAGTTTATACTTATATTTGACTAAATCCATCCGCATTTTTTTCTTCAGATGATCCACTTCGCCGCAATGTTGGTCACCGCAAACCGTGTATATAAAAACATTATTTCATTGACGGCCATTTGCCACTAAACAATGTAATATTTTTCAATAAAAAAATTACTGAAAGTTCTTCAAGATGTGTTCTTTAAGATGGTATATTTATCGATTAAAAAAGTTTTGTAGTTTTCTTTTAAAAAATTCATGAAAAAGGCCTTTTTTGCGCTACAAGTGGAGGTAACGCGTTAAAGAGGTTTGCAAAGAGGTAATAAAAAATACAAATATTTATGTTTTTTTTCTCTTTTATTCACAACGAATATTTTACCTTTTATAAATCGTCATTTTGTCTTCTTCTTAAGATAGATCGAAAAACAGGAGGTGAAGAGGGGTGTTCTTTTTATAATGAAAATTCAGGATTACTGGTCATTAATAAATGCAATATTGAAATAGGACAAGGATATTCGACATCACAATCCAGATTTTTACGATACGCGATGTCGTATTTGTCGGATTCCAAGCCTTCATCCTCATGGCTAAAAATGTGAAAATTATTCCTTTTAATTGCAATTAATACAACATAAAATTAAAATATATTATTATGTGTATAGAATACTTTTGTATTACAATGAAATTGGATTTTTTTCAAATGCATAAATTGCGTCAATCGACGGGAGTCGGTATAATGAAAATATTTCAAGACTGAAATATACCCAACCTCAAAACAACTCGTAAAATATCATCGAGAAACGAGACGCCAGGAGAATTTAAATAAATTCTCGCTTCGCAAATTGTTCTTAACACGCACTCAGTTCCCGGCAATCCTTGACTGAAAAATAAACAATAAATGAACTTTGTTGAATAATTTTTTTGTAATAATTCTCGTGGCAGAAAAACATGACCAACCTGGCCAATGCAAGTTCGATGTTATTGTACAAGTCTCTTCTGTGACGTCGAATTCGATTTTGGAGCTTCATACGCTTCCAGGGTTTTTTATAAAGCTTCTCCTGATTAGGAATAGGCCAAATCATGTCAAACTCGAAATCGAGATTCCAATTTTTCGGCTCCTTCAACTGGACAGCTTTCAACAGGGTTATCGTTGTCTAAAACAATTTCTGTTACCCATTTACCACCATTTTTTAATAATAAAATTTGTTTATACAGAATTACCACGAATTTCAATTAAATATAAATCATTTTTATTTTATTCGCCATCAGATCGTTTTTAATCGAATTGATGAGCGGCAGTTTTTAATTTAATCCCATATAAACTAATTTCTTAAAATTCTATCAAAAGATTTTTTAATGATTCAGGTCGATAGAATTCGTTAATTTAAATATATCTATAATTCTAATAAGATTAAACGGAAATCATTAATCATGAGAATGAGGTCGTACAAATTACTCACCACGAAATTAGTCCCGGTTGGAAAGGCCAAATATCTCTTTTTCCGTGACAATCTTTTATTTGGCTCCAGCAGCGCTTTGTCGACATAATTTTCTTCACCAATCGCGAATCGAGCGACGAAAGGTAAAATTCCCAAAAATGCGAGAATCGTGAGAAATGTTATGTGCCTCATGACGTTTTTTTCTTCGATTTATCCTTCAACAAGGTTCTTTTTCAAAATCAATACAAACATTCAACTGTGAATAATTATTTGATGATAAATGAATAAATAAATAAAAAATCGGTTCGAAGAAAAATCGTGAACGAGCTTGTGAAACAGAAAAAAGTCAACTGAATGCACACGAGCATGTTCGAAAAGTCAGATCCAGTAGCATCGTAGCACGAAAATTTAAAAACCAGAGTGGCAAAGAGCCTGTTTGAGGTAAGAATTGTGGGGAGGTGTGAAGTGAGCATAGAAGTACTCACGAGTGCCGGAGAGCAAATAAAAATAAAGACGTATCTGTTCGTATGCCCTCACAATTTATTCAAAATATTTCGGGACAAGTTGAATATTTTTGTTCACAATTATCTTCGGATGATGATTGATAAGATTTTTCGTACTCGGTCATCGGATCCACGTCGTAAGATCCATCAGGTAACCTGCAAAGATAAATAATGAAGAATACCAAAAGTGAAGTTGGCAATTCCTTCGAAGAAAATGAAATCATCGATAATTGAATTTATGTATCACGTAAAATATTTTGATTAATTAAATGGGATTTTTAATTAAGAAATTGCATGGCAGATCTTATCCAATATTGCGTCAGAACAAAACTTTTCTTACGTGAATATTGACTGGATAATCTCTTGCATAAAGCTTCCTTTTCCAACGTGGTTACTTTTACGTTTGCCTGCCTGACAGAGTGCCTTGTGGACGCACGCTTTGCCGTCCTTTCCGCGGCTGAAACGAAGGAAATCCATATTTTGAGGGTACAAGCGTTATGATATATTATTGATATCATATTATTAATACATTGCGCGTACGAGCGTGTACTATTTTGAGAGTGT
Organism: Ophion ellenae; assembly: GCA_963210295.1. Lineage (NCBI taxonomy): Eukaryota > Metazoa > Arthropoda > Insecta > Hymenoptera > Ichneumonidae > Ophion > Ophion ellenae. The sequence goes on along the minus strand of OY723397.1, from coordinate 2,168,158 downwards.
CGCGAAAATCAAGTTAGATATTCACAGGGTAGATAGAATGCGAAATTTGGAAGCAAAAAGTTCTTATCCATTTTTCTCTCCGATGTGCAATTGTCTAGATATTAATTCATAATCGAGAACCAATCCGATGCACGGACTGGCTCATCGGTACGCTTCCGCCAACCGTGTTCAAGCGAGCGGGGTGGGGCGCGCTCACTCATTGGGCGCTGCCCGCGCCCCACTCCCGTAGTCGCCGCGGCTGAGTACCACATTGGCCAACACCGATCTCTCAATATCTACGCAACGGTGCAAAGGAGAAAAAAGTGAATGAGGACTTTTCTCTTCAAAATTTCACGACCTACGTAATGAGTAAGTTTTTGGGTGCGAGTTTTCGCTTTTCCTCCTGTTAAATTCGTTAACCTACTGCAATATCTCTTTTCAAGTCGAATGAACTTGTTTTATTTCGGATTCGTTTGGTATTATCATTGTCGCTTTCTGTATTTTTCAATTTTCCCACGTCTCTCGCTCTTGCGTGTTATGAGGTACAGGCGGATAAAAACGTTTTCATAAAGCGTGCACTCGACGAGACGAGGCAAAGGGGCAGACTTACGTGCTCAACATTAGCTCCACTTTGCGGTACAGTTCTCTCCTGCTTCTTCGATGATAAACCTCCGCCGGTTTTCTGTACGGAACGGTATTCGCATACGGCAATTCCCACGCTAAACCCGCCGTTACGCCAATCGTGAAGAAAGTTGCGGGCTTCGCATAAGTCCCAATTGTCATGCAGTAGATCAACTTTAGACGCGATCAGAAACGGAAAATATTATACTCCCAATGAATTTCTTTGTACGCAGCTAAGTTAGCGGAGCTTTTATCATCTTTCAATGAAATGAGATTTATCAAACAAGATTTCTCAATACAATAATGTACACTGAGACAATAATTGCCAAAAAAAAGAAAATCTCCACAACGAAGCGAGTTCAATGATACACCGTGTGATTTCATACGTATTTTATACTAGAATTATATGTTATTTTGAAAAATTGATAATCGCCATACACACATATATAAATATTTAAAAACTGACCTGGACGTTGCTACCTTGGGGAAATATGAGATATCTCTTCGAATCGACTTCTCGGTTCGACCGATGAATTGTTGTTTCGTTGAAAAATTGCACCGAACTCACAACAAACGCAACGTGTGTAAAAATAAAAAAAACGAGAACGATATTTGCCCATTTATTGTGCACCATATTGTTTGTTCGAATGTTCGTGATTTTTTTTAATTTCAATTAGCCTTTTCCGTATTGCGAGCACTGCAATTATTTACGGAACGTATTGGATCGTTCGAGGTGAGAGTGCAGACTGGCAAGTTCTTCGTCCTTTTGCAGTATCTCGCAACTGTTCGTGCTAAATGTGCTTGCACACTCTCACACGATTGGATGCACGTCCTCAGATTTCTCCCGCGTTAAGTGAAATGTCATTTTTAAAGAATCTCTTGCAACATTTTATTTCTTGTTATTTACATTGTTTTCGTTGTAACGAAATTTATGGGAAATTACACACAAGTCGATAGGCATTTATTTGATTTTTTTTGGTAAAATATATGTACACAATTATTATAGATTATAAAAAATAATATGAGTTGTCCACCCGTTTTTACCACTTAGACACATACGAATAATAATATATATCTACTTCAGTATTATTATTATTCTTTTTTTAATGATCATTCCAAAAACAACAATTATTGAAAAATAAGAATGAAAAGTTATTCTTTCTATTGTCACCATTATTATTGTTTTCGTCATTATTATGATTGTTGTTGTTATAGTTGTAGTTGGTGTTACTGCGGTTGTGATTACTTCAATGATCAACTTTTGGAGAAAAAAAATGTATTATCCATGTAAACAATTCTTGTTATTTTCGTAAATTCATAATCTTGTGAAAAAACAGGTAAAAAATATTAACGTCACTTCTAAGAGTAATAAAATGTTATGGATTTTATGATTTTCAATAATTCACTGTTTTACGGTGTAAATTCTTTGAATTTACCGCTGAGTAAATAATTGTTTATGGACAACATATTGGCACAGGGGCGGACAGAGTTTTCGACGGATCTCTGGTTTTTTATTTAATTTTCAATGCAAATTGCACTGAAGGGATACGCTGCCGGAAAAAGGAGGCCAGGTGAGGAAAGACGCACGTTTTACCGAAAGTCTCCGATGCCTTTGATAGCGGTTGGAAAAAGGCGCTGATTTTTTTTTCATTTTTTCAAAGTTTAGTCCAGACTCCGGCAGTCCATTTAGAGATATTGCGATGTTTTTTTTCTTATTCTTGTATTTATTTATCTCTCGTCAAAAGTCCAAGTCGTAAATGGAGTACTGGCAAGTTGGATACATAAGAGAACAGTCACCCTTCGTTTCGTGAGCACGATCGTACGCGTGATGATCCCCTATCTCGAACCTCGTCCCGTCCTTTCGCAATCTATGCGACGTAAAGAAAGAGAGAGAGAGAATAGTCGAAAGATTAACCTATTTTAATTTTGTTTAAGGTGCATTTTTTCGGACAAATATAATTAATAAAAATATGTATTTAAAAAAATGTATATGTATGTTGTATTTTTTTTACAACGACACCCAAACAGGAAAAAACTTCGATGTCTTTTTTAGATTTTTTTTACCCTTTATGGTATTTTTCGAAAAGAAAAAAAAATCTTTCCAGGATCACGTGATTTTTTTCCCAATGACACTGCGATGAAAATACGGATAAGGTTCCGACACTCTAGAGGCCGAAAAAATAGGCTTTTGGGGATTTTTTTCAGAAAAACTACAAACAAATCGAGATTACAAAAAAGGGTGTTCATCATACATATCAGTGACTGTGTACGATAATTTTTTTAAAGCGATTAATTTCAAAATGGCGGCTGTGCAGCGTTTATCTCAAAACTACATTTTTTAAGTTGGCCGGAAATATAACTCTGACAATTTTCAACCGATTCACTTGAAATGTTGAACATATCTTGAAAAATACATTGTCTATGGAAGTACGTAGGATTTTTTTTATACTGCTTAGTTCATTCGTTATAACCAATTATCTGACGAAATTTTTCACTTTCCAAAAATTTGCCCAAAAATCGTCAGATACAAATAACAAATGAACTATGCAATATAAAAAAAAAAAATCCTACGTACTTCCGTAGACAACGTATTTCTCAAGACATAATCAACATTTCAAGTGAATCGATTGAAAATTGTCTGCGTTACGTTTCCGGCCAACTTAAAAAATGCAGTTTTGAGATAAACGCTGCACAGCCGCCATTTTGAAATTAATCGCTTCAAAAAAATTCTTGTACACAGTCACTGATATGTATGATAAACACCCTTTTTTGTAATCTCGATTTATTTCGTAGTTTTTCTGAAAAAAAAATCCCCAAAAAGCATATCTTTTCGGCCTGCAGAGGGGCCTAGGTCTTAAAAGAAAAAAAAGCGAAGCGTCGTTTTTTAATTTTTTATTTATCCTTTTTCAGAGAATAAGAAAAATCTTCATCGGAAATAGAATATTTAGTCTGCTCAAACACTTAAATTTTGAAAAATTATAAAATATACATTCTACTATTGGAAAAAATAAATCGTCAAAGGGTCATTTGGGTGTCTCGTATTTTTTTTCGTTCGCTCATGGACTGACTCATACATCCTTATTATTTTTATCGAATTTTCCTCAAACGGAGTAAATTCGAAAATTAGATTTTTGATTATGACTTTTCACAAATTGTTTGGGTTTGTTTGGGTTTATTTTGGTGTCTCGTATTTTTTTTCGTTCGCGAATGGGCTGACTCATACATCCTCGTTATTTTTATTACATTTTCCTCAAATGGAGTTAATTCGAAAGTTAGATTTTTTATTATGACTTTTTTCAAACTGTGTTCTCGGAATTGCGACGTTTGGGATGCGATTTTGTTATTTTTTTTTTTTGCGAATGGAAAAATAAATATAATTGCCGAGTCGCAAATACCGTCAAGGAGAATTTACGTCGCTCAAGTAGCGATGGTTTTTTTTTTGGCTCGTTGAGAAGACGCCATTGAGAGAGGGAGCAAAGTGGGGGCTTACTTGAAAATTGCATGTAGAAGTTCCTGGACGAGTGTGCCGGTTGCAATCTCGACGGAGTCCCTCTGGCCGGCCTCGCACAGGGCCCTCATCACGCAGGACCTTCCATCGAGACCCGCCCTTGTGTTACGCGCGTCGAGAGGACGGCATGGGGGTTGAGGGCGTCACGCGTGTGCGGGGGTGTCGAGGGATGCCGAAGTTTTAATTAAAGTCTTAATTCAGTGTGCCGAAATAATGTGAGTTCAAGCGAGCAGCATCCTCGCAAACATGTATTTCAATATACGCGACTAAACGCAATTTAAATGTATTATCGCGTCGAATTAACGGGGAGTAAACAATTCGAGATTCAATTACACGCGGGCTGTTCGCCCGCGACAGCCTGGGGAAATTAAGAAAATTCGGAGATTTATGGTTTGTCTGCGGGGTCAACGAGGTCACTGGACGCGTTTACTCAATTTTGGAGAAAAAAAAGCTCGAAACTCAAAATAGTTGAATTTTTTTATCGATGAAAAACTATCTAGCATTTATCTTTAAAAAAAATTATTTTAATAGGTCAATAGATTTAATAATTGATCTATGAATTTAATTTATTTCTATTTAGCATTTATCTATGAAAAATGTATACTAGCATTTATCGATGAAAAAACCAGCGTCGAAAATCATAGGATTAATATTGTCGATAATCTTCGTTGCTTGGACGATTTTTTCGATTTTTTGTGCTATTGTACTTTCTTATTACTTTTTGAAAATGATTTTCAAATTTTTGTAGAAGAAACCAGCGTGGAAAGTCATAGGATCAATTATTGTCGATAATCTTCGTTGCTTGGACTATTTTTTCGATGTTTTTTGCTATTATATTTTCTTGTTATTTTTTAAAAAGGATTTGTGAAAATTTTAATGAATTTTTTTGTTTAATATTATTTATTTTATCGTATTAATATTATTATTCTTTTTAATTATTATTCTTTTATTAATGATACATTTTGATTAACCAAATATTAATAATTATTTGGTACCGAATTTATACTAGCATTTATCGATGAAAAAACAGGCGTCGAAAATCACAGCATCAATATTATCGATAATCTTCGTTGCTAGGACTATTTTTTCAATTTTATGTGCTATTGTATTTTCTTATTATTTTTTGAAAATGATTTTTGAATTTTTAACGAAGAAACCAGCGTGGAAAATCATTGGATCAATATTGTCGATAATCTTCGTTGCTTGGACTATTTTTTAAATGTTTTTGCTATTATATTTTCTCATTATTTTATAAAAATGATTTGTGAAAATTTTAATAAAATTTTTGTTTATTATTATCAATTTTATCGTATTAATATTATTCTTATTAATTATTAATTTTAATTAACCACATATTAATGATTATTAAGTAATTTTATTAAAATTTTATTAACATATTAATAATTTCATCGTTGCTATTATTATTATTATTATTATTATTATTATTATTACTTTTAGTTTTTACTATTAATATTTTCAATTTCAATGTTAATTTGAATCTTCGTATTATTATTCATTCCATCGTTATTATTTTCATAATTAATATTTGCTAACGAGGCTATGAGAATGTTCATTCGTCCAATACGTCCTCAAAGTGCAACGACATTTTTCGCTGCAGTGCAGTGAACATTGCGTCAAAAACCGTTGAGTCCATTGGGAAATTTCGGAAAGTTTTTTTCATAATATCATTTCGTAATTCATTCGTCGGGTTAGTACTCGAGTGGAACGCGCTTCATCCTCAACTGTCCCATTTTTTTTTATTCAACTAACTTTACAGCGGGCTACCATGCTTTTTTTACGAAGTAAACTTTTGTCAATTACGACTAGAAAAATACATTTACTGCAATCAATATATATGTATCATAATTAATTGAATTAATTAATCATTTAATTTGAGTTATTTAATAATAATAATAAATTAATTTGATTTATTTATTTTATGGGTGGTTTACATAAGCTCGATTCACTGTGATTAATGACCGTATATTTATATATTTGAGGATTTATTTACTTGTAGATTTTATTTAATTAGGAAATTCAACAAAAATTGATACGGTTATAAATAATGGCTATGCTTTGTAGATCATTGTTATCAATCGTTGTTTGAATATTACGACTTACGATTGTAGGAATGCTTCGATCTTGGGAAAAATGACACTTCGACTTTGGCGATGCAACAAATTGGACAGATTTTTCTCGTATTTACTCGGCAATTGCCAGGCGAGTGCGGCTGTCAAGCCAACGACCAGTTCGCTGGGTTTGGGATACGTACCGATCGTCAGACAGTAAACCAACTGGAAATAAAAATTCGTCGAACAATAAAATAAACTCGTGATTTTTTTTCCAAATTATTTTAAGATGGGAAAACCAATTTAGGAGCATGTTTTTTTAGTAATCTTCATGATTTATTTTACAAGGAATAAATTAATAGAATTTATTCAAACTTTGGGAATATTTTGTACACATTTTCAAACAAATATTTAATTTTTTCGAATCATTTTCTCTGAAAATATGGAACACATAAGCCGCCCTTTAAGGGTCGCCGTCAGACTTTGCTGGTTGTGTACACCCTGGAGGCCACAGTTTTCATTGGAAATTAATACGGTTCCAAGATAACTTTGAGAACGTGTTTTCCTTCTATATGAACCTAACCCAAAAATTGAAAATTAATTTTTTTAGCCGTGCTTAAACAAACGGTTTAACTTTTGCAATTATTTTATAACTTTTTGTGCTGTAAAAAAATACTTTAAACAATATTACCCAAAATTTAGGTTCATATAGACCGTAATTATCTAACGCAAACCAACCATCACTTTATAAAATTATAGGTTCGGTACTTTTTCAGGTAGAGTGCACACAATTTGAAAAAAGTAGTTTTGAGAAAACGCTGTCGACAAAAAATTACCAAAAATAAAAATTTCAAAGCCGCATTGAATTATTTATATTCCTTAACGATTAATCAGCGATTAGCTTAACTAACAATTTATGGAATAAAAGAAATTCGACTTTTTGAGTAATCTAAACTGGTTTCCCGCCTTATTTCGGAACAAAAATCTAATGTTTATATATTTTTATTTTAATAAAAATAATATTTTGATTGCGAAATAAAATGTAACGCAAATTATTGCTTCTCTTTGAATTTATTCATATTTTTCATTATCAACATTCTCATTTTTTGATATATTTATTTAATCATTTATTTTTAAGTCTCATTCGTTTTTTATACCTGTATTTTTTTTAATTTACCTGCACGTTGCTTCCTTCGGGAAAAACCAAATATCTCTTCTGCCTTGACAATATCGCACCCTCCGAAATGTTGGCCTCGTCACCAGGCGAGAATTTTCGCGAACTTTCAATCGCCATTGCACTGCCAACGAGGCAAAAAAAAGCGAGAGCAAAAATTCTCACGACCTCGTGGCTCGTTCGCATTTTTAATTTCGACGAGAGAAAAAAAAAACGTTCTCTCGCCTCGAAAAATATTTTTTATTTCAATTAAGAGGATGGTTAGCGAATGTTTTTTTTTTACGGTTCAAAATTTGCAGACGATCGCTCGAGACGTTTCTTCGTGGAGTGAATACGAGCGATGCTTTTCGTAACTGTAATACGAGAGGACGGGAAGAAAAAAAAATGCTACTCTCGTACAACGATGACAATGTGTACGAAGAAGCGCTGGGAAAAATAATAGCCCGATAATTCGTTGATACAACCGTGTAGTAAGATGTTCTTTCTTTTTTTTTTTTGTTCAAACCGTTATATTTACTCGCCTAGAATGATGTCCTGAAGGAAAAGTGGCTGGAGAACAATCTCGACGACGCCTCTACCAATTTTTACCCTTTCGCGGTCCCTCCCGTCGAAGTGCTGTGTCAACAATCTCTACCCACAGACTTGTTAATAAGAGCAGAAGGCGGATGATTTTTCCTACCTGTATTCCTGGATTTTGTGATCGGTACACGTCCACCATCGTTCTAAGAATTGTGGAAAATCCTTTTTTCTTCTTTTTTCATAATTTTAATCGCGAGATTTATTTTTTCATCTGAAAAATGTTTTTTTTTTAAATCTGAAAAATCTTCGTAATTTTTTGGAAAAAAAGTACCGATTTTTTGCGATTTTTATTGCCACTTTTTGTACACTTATTCGTTAGCTCGAATTTGTGATGAAATGTTAGAAAAAAAATTATGATTTTTGTCGTGGGTATTTTTAGGATTTTTTTGCCATGAAAATACCTGATGAACATTATTTTGTTGATAATCATTTTAAAGAGTTCAAAGGATGATATTCTATTTTTGATAAAATCACAAATATCAATGAAACGTTAAATCGCGTGACATTTTTAATGAGACAGCATTTTTATTTAAAAAATGCAATCTGAATCAAATTTAAGGCACACAAATTTTCGTGCCCGGTACGAGGGTGTATTTTTCGTAATTATTTTCAAGCAAACGATGAATGGAATTTTTTTTATTAATACTCACAGTCAATATGTACATATAGAAGACTGTATACAAATTTTTGTACTCGAATCTAAAGTGTAGTTTGCGGTGTACGCCGCTTCCAAGAGGACATCCCGACGAAATTGCTGCTCGGCGGTTGACAGCGATTAAGCCACACGGTTCATTTGAAAAATCAAATAAAAATATATTTCGAAACTAGATATATAGGTTTACAGCATCACGTAGAGGAATTTCGATATCTAAAAAAATGGCGGTCCAGCGAATTTTATTTCCAATTTTCATGCAAAATTTTTATCGTTCATAAAAAAAAAGAGGGCGCTCTTTATAAAAAATAAAAAAAAAAATCCCTGCCATGGAGACTGGATTTTCGAACAATTTAAGACTTGGCGCATACAAATCGGCTGCATAGTTGTTTTTATATGTTGTCAACCAGGTTGAAAAACGTACTTTCGAGAAAAACGCGTTTCACATAAAATGCTGTATCTCCGCCAATTTTACAAATTCATTTTCAAAATTTGGTGAGAGCATTCTTAACAAATGTATCTTTCAGAAAATGAAGAAAAAAAAGTGACAGCAATTTTTTTTTCACTGTGGTGCGGTGCCTTAATAAACGCAATGAATACAATTTTTTATTTCTCGATGTATACGACGAAAATTCACACTTTTTTCTACTGGGCCGAGCTGGCGATGGGAATTTTCTAAATTTCATTGTTGGAAGTGTCGATCAAGCCGTTTATTCCCAGCAGTTCCAAGGGACAACGAGCGGAGAATTTCTCGCAAGCGATTTTATCCAGGGCCGAAATGGTCCCGTTGTCATACGTTCTTCTGCAAAAATGATTAATCATTTTATTAATTTTTACATTTTTATTATAAATAATTTAACCACTTTCGTATTTTTTCGATTCAACCTGAAATTTAATTCAAGAGAGAATGCAGTCCAGGTTGAAAAAGAATAAGATTTTGGGTCAAAATGAGAGTGCGACTGAGGTTGAAAATAAGGTAAAAATAATTGAATCGAAGGAAGAATCAAAATTTGCCTTGGATAAAAACAAAATTGCCGGTGGGCATTTTTTTGGGCGCTTGCAAAACTTACTTGGTGAGCAGCTTCAATATTTTCACGATCACTCCTTCCCTCCCACTGATGTAATCCAATGCTTGGCAGATATTTTTAGCTAAGCACGCCTTGCCATCAAAACCGTGGCTAAAGAAAAAGATTAAATAAATTCCGATATTCAAATGTCAAACTTAATATCTAAATATTCAATTAAATTACATTCCATTTTATGCAATATCGAAATAAAAACGTCCAAATAATTCATGAAAGCTTAATATTTTAAATATCAAATTTAATTTCCAATATTAAACTTAATTTTGAACATTAAATTTACTTTTCAATATAAAATTTCATTTTAAATATTCGTTTAATAATTAATACTTAAACCTCAAATATGGCATATTGACTTTTTTATTCTACGTACCAAAAAAGAAATTTCTAAAATTTACTCTTCAACACCTTAAATCGAAAAAGGTCCATTCAAAAAAATCCCAAAATTGTCCTTGACGAATACAAAAATTCCAAATTCGACAAATTCAAACAAAAAAAAAACATTTTTTCAGCCGAATTTTTATCGTTCGTACGACACGGCACGTTGAAATGTCTGTTCTTCGAAATAGCCGAACAATCGAATGAAGCCTCCTTGATTTAAAAAATTTCACGTCTCGTAACGACGTCGCCCGAATAAGCTCGAATTCCCACGTGGAACAATCGTGTGGTACAATCGGCTCCATTATTCACCGGCTATTAAACTATTTATTACCTGTCGTAGACGAGCTCGGCGCTTTCGTGAATATCATCGACGTTTCTGCGTTTCCGTTTTTCCATACCGCTGGACGGCAGTTTCCAAGTGACTTTGAAGCCGGTTGCCTGGGCGAAAATCGTCGAGCTCGGTATCGAGGCGATCTTGTAATTCAGTCTGTACTGCGTGCGAAATAATACATCGAAAAAAACGACATTTTAATAATTCGATGATATTTTTTTTCTATTTTTTCTTTTTCTCTGTTTTTCCTCTATTTCAAGGATATATTTTTATTTATTTTTTGTTCTCTTCTCACAACGTCGTAGTCCAGAGATCTCATGCGAAATGTTTTCTTCAATGCTTCGATACTTCGTTCTTGCTTACAATTAAATATACATATATATGAATAAATAAAATATACATATAAATCTATGTATATATATATATATATATATATATATATATATATATATATATATATATATATATATATATATATATATAGATTTATATGTATATTTTATTTATTCATATATATGTATTTTTAATTGTAAGCAAGAACGAAGTATCGAAGCATTGAAGAAAACATTTCGCATAAGATCTCTGGACTACGACGTTGTGAGAAGAGAACAAAAAATAAATAAAAATATATCCTTTAAATATATATATATATATATATATATATATATACAAATTTCGGCCGATTACAATTTCTTTAAGGGGTTACGTGGGTTTGAAAATTAAAAAAAAATCCGTTTTTTTTTAATGTCATTATCTAATAGTAATGTCTAGAATGTTCTCCCCAAGTTTCAAGTCAACCGAAGCAAAAGTCTAGGAGAAAGAGCCTTTAGGAATTCCCTCCGTTGAGACTGAGCGGCTGGGAGCGACGCACGTAACCGCTTTTTTCTCAAAACACTATTTTTGAAATCGGTTGACACGATTTCTCAAAAACTAATGCATCGATCTTATTGAAATTTTGCACACTTCTTTCAAATAGCATGACTAGTGATTGAACGAACATTTTTTTTTCTATTACAACTAATTTTAAAAGGGTATACGTAGTGTAATGTAGTTTTTTTACATCCTTCGTTTAATCACGAGCTATACTTATCTACTAACAGAAAAAAAACTTGCTTTTTTAATTTCAGATAAAGCTATCATGAGTTATCCTGACCACCACGGGGACACCTATTCCGGAATTTCCGAAATTTTTTGATTAAATTTCTTTAAATCATTGTTGAAATGTTGCTCTTTTATGTCCTTAACATTTTGAATAAGAAATTTATATATTTTTTTTTTAAAGAGAAAATATCCTTTTTTGGCTTCGAAACCCACGTACCCCTTAACTTGATATACACACACACACACACACACACACACACACACACACACACACACACACACACATATATATATATATATATATATATATATATATATATATATATATACACACATACATACATACATACATACATACATACATACATACATATATATATATATATATATATATATATATATATATACACATATATGTGTGTGTGTGTTAGAAAGGAATATGAAAATTAGCAGAGACAATCAAGGACGAATTTGACCAAGGAAAAGCGAGAGAGACTTCGGGGATAAGGTCAATTTGTGGAAAGCTCGAATCGTATCGATCTCGTCGTGGGTCGACGCCCTACAGCCCGGCAATTTCTTTGCGGCGGAAGAAATACAGCGAGTTTTCACTACACCCCTAATCTCAAGCCACGATTATTGTATTTTTTTTCGATTGGCAAAATTAAAAAAAAACCTTACATTATTTTCGGCATTATGTTTCTGCTAATTCTGCCCTCGATGGTTCAAATATTTAGTATTGAATATCAAACACTAACGACGAAACCAATCTCAATATATATATATATATATATATATATAGTTAAAAAAAATTTCTTCGATATTTTAAATTTTCTAGGTAAAAAGCGTTTTGTCTATACAGGCAAGCCTGTTGTTCTTCTTTCGGAACACAACAGCTGTGAGAATTGAAAATGCGAGATAAGACTATATAGCAGGGAAGGGTCTGCCGATGTCACGGGGATAGTGTGTTCCGAGCTCGAAACCGATATTGAGGGGTATCGAGTCGCGAATACATCGCACGGCTCTTTTTTCCTCTGCTCATGTGTGTGTATATATATATATATATATATATATATATATATATATATATATATATATATATATATATATATATATATATATAGGAGTACCTGACTGTCGAGATCGTTGGAGCGCGGGCGCCCACGCCTTTACGTACTCCCTACAGCAGTAGGGTGGTGGCTGCTACCATAGCCTGGACCTGGCAAGCCATTTGTCACTGAAAAACCATCTCCCTGCGCGCTTGCTTTCTTTCTGCTTACTTTCTTGCCTGCCTATGGAATGTTTCGGCCTAGATCGGCCGATCCGTGACCCCAACCCCATCCCACCCTACCCCAATGATCCCCAATTTGATATAATATTTTTAAACCGCGCAAGGGGTCGCCGTTTTTTCTTGTGATTTTTTTCCCCGCTATTTGGGGCTCAATAATTATCGTAAGAACTTTGAAATAATGGGAGGAAATGTAGTGGCATAGGAACGGAAAAAACTAAGAGGATGATTTCCCTTTTTATTTGCTTTTTTGTCGACCTTGAAAAGGAGGTGGAAAAATGAGAGCTGAAAGCTTTTCAAAAGATGTTTTAGGCTGTTTTATTAGTTAATTTTTGTGTGATGGGTTATGAAAGATTGTTTGGTGATGTATTTTGGAATGACGCATACTTATGGAGACTCGTACCCACTCATGCTAACTGCTTCTTACGACCCGAAAATACACGAAAGCCTCGATCGATTTATATTCCACCCAGCATGTACGTATGAAATACACACGTACGTACAGGTGTGTAGGTGTATGACGAGTTCCGACCACTGAACACCAGATTCCCAATTTCCCAACGCCGTATCGCATTCAGGGGTGAGTTAGGTGTGAATACAGAGTCGGCAATACGGCAACCACACGCGCTACCGAATTCATAAATATCCGATTCTCGAAGAAGACAAAATGCATTTTTCAGATAGCTGAAATTGTTTTTTTCTCTCTCTTCCTCTCTCTCTCCCTCTCTCTCCTTCTTAGCACACAAATCATCAACAGTTAAACATTTCCCAATACGTTCCGGGAACCTCGATTAAATTATAGATACTTTTTTAATCACAATAAAAATTATTACGGCCATATGCAAAAGTAGTTACAATTAGTTATACTAAGTATACTATCGTGCAATAATTAGTGAATTTATTACTGATCAGACCTCTAAACAACTGCGAACGTTAATTGACCATTAATTGCCCGTTTCCCCGAATTCTGCGCGTCGAGGTGCGATATTTTCCTTTAAACGCATTTGAATAGCCCGCCAGATTGACTCACGCGACCGCAGCGCCACTAGTACATTTCGCGGCCACGCGACCGCAGCGCTACTAGTACATTTCGCGGCCACGCGACCGCAGCGCCACTAGTACATTTCGGGGCCACGCGACCGCAGCGCCACTAGTACATTTCACGGCCACGCGCACGCACCACTCGCGAACAGCTGTTCAACGAACATTCGCGAAGTAAGGAAAAGCCGTGGACTGCAGAATGATATCGACGATAAACAGGGCGTTAATCGGCAAACGTTGATTAATTAAGAATTCAAGAATTGGAAGGAATCTCTGCTGATTAGGATTACTGGACAATGGTCGAAATTGTAAAACTGAGGACTGACCGTTGGCGACTCTTCGACACGGTGAACTATCATATCCACGTTTTTGTCGTGCAACACAGCTGTATCCAATTCGATACTGAGTTCGGTTTCCTCGACAAATAAATCAAGAGTACCAGCTGTGTGGAAGTTCAGGCTGGTTCGAGACACATAAAACGTTGAAATAACGATTGCGAGCGTTGGAAAGCGCCTGCTGGCTGATTTATCTCGGAGAATATCCGGCTCCTCGGCACTGTCGGTATCGACTGATACAAAGAAGAAAAAAAAATGGATTTCAAGCCGCGTTATGCGGTGACCAGTTCACGTGGTCCGTACCTACGTCTGCGAGTTTAACCTTGGTTGCCTTCTGATTCATCTCGAGCTCAGACGACAAAGGAGAATATGTGCAGTTTGCTCCGAGGAGACAAAGTAACACCAGTAACAAAGGGATCGTCCCTCGGAGCATCTCCAAACTTCAAACGTACGCGAAGTATGTTCTGAGATCTCGAAACACCGGAAGCCAATATCATTAATGCTCTTTACACTGTCCCGTCTTCGTTGGTGCCCCTGTTTTGAAGTGGTAGCCCACCTAATACTTGGCAACGGACTTGCGTTTGACAAGGTAGTTCGGGAATACCGTAATTACGATCAAAAGGACTGTGGAGTACGAATTGGGGTTGTTGGAATCTTCAAACGAGTTCGATCCTAAGATTTGGGGTGACGGCGTTCATTGAGGGCAAGATTTGCGTTACCATGGATGGCATTCCGAGGCAAACGGTGGTCATTGGAAAGACGCGCTGAAGGATATTTTCTATCTAACAAGCCTGCCCAAATTTCCAATGATCCTTCAACGTCAATAGTCATCGACCGAATCCGCGATCAATTGGATCTTAATTTCCATTCGGCGTTTGAGAACTCTGATGCTTCGTAGGTCGAATGGGTAAGAGTGCACGCGAAGGCAGACATGGAAACGTTCGAATGACACACGAATGCATAACACACGCTCCAACTCGGGGCTTTCATATGCAAATCGGAATTGAAGAGGTGACGCCTTAACGCTGTCGTCGTTCATCGTGCTCCTTGTAACGCGTCAAGATAACCCAGCGAAATCCTAGCTGTGCGGAAGTCGTGGCACACCCGCGGGAACGCAGCTCTGGGAAATGGGTTACCCGTCGTTTCGGAGCTCGACAACATCTCATAGTTGAGCTTCGACAAACACACTCAACGTCATTTGCACCGGCGAGTCTTACCACCCCCGGACGTAACACGCTTGCGAGGTTGAGCGTTATAGCCTCTAACCAAGTCCCATGTTCCGGTCTGTTCACAGTAGAGTTGATGAGCTCCCTTCTAGTCTCATTAGACCCCACTAACCGAAACTCCCCAATTCTCTGCATAGCTGTAACATCCCGCTGCAGTCACGTCACATGATGGGACAAATGGAGCTTCCACTTTTCGTCGAACCATCAAACGCCATCAAGGATTGGTAAGGAGAAGAAGAAGAACAAAGGGTGAAATTGGTATGCAGCGATAGTAATTGTTGTTACGATAGGTCCTGGATTGTCTAGGACATCAGTGAACCTAGCAGGCCCGACAAACTCAAACTAGTCCCAGGTCGTTGACTCCAACTAAACCCAAGCTCTCGCTCGCCCCAAGAAACTGGACAAAATTGTCAACACCAGGGCTTTGTAGCCATAAGGAAATCTGATCATGTCACCATGTACATCATTCCCATCGGGGTATCCTCAAACCCTTCCACCCTCGCAACCCTTCGGCTTAAAATTCTGAAATAATTCGAACAAATAGTACTCGGTGAGTACTTTCTACGAAAATTATTGCGGTCCATGTAAAACGACAAGTTTCGGAGAAAGGAAGGGAAAGCTGGTCTGCTTGATCTTTCCAGTTTGATTGGGTGCCTTGATCTTTGATTGTCAGTCAGTTGGGCAGTCTATCGTACATGCCGAGACGAATTTAGCGATTACTCACGAAAAACGAGGTACCCTTCCGGAAGGCAAGTTGCCTCTTGGCTCTGGTAGCAGATGCGACTCCGGGCTCGGGTGGGAGGATCAGGGTTACTGCGATGATATACAAGATGCTCCACCACGGAAGCCGCATAATCGTTGGGCGTCTAAGAAGCTCTTCTCCCGGGGTTATTCGCGAATACGAGGATGTTGAGGCGAGTGCGTCGACTGGAAAGTGTCCTGGACGGCAGGGGGGATGGGGGTGAATTGGTGATATCCCCGACTGCCGGAAAAGGGGTTGGTCTATATCAACCAACGTGAGACACTAGTTCCGCTGCGGCTGTAGCGTTCAAAATGATTTTCCATTACACTTGTCCTTAATTTATGATTAAGGCCTTATATACGCGAAAATTTTCAAAATTGTTCATTTTTTAATTATTTTTTATTGCACTAGCCTGTACGGTTAGGAATATTTTAAGCTTTACAGAATTGAAAAATTCCAAAAAGAACTTCAAAGCCGTTTTTTCCACGATTCACTTTTTTGAACCTTGTGAAAGTTCTAACCCTTGAACGAAGGTTCAGATCGCTTCGAAATTTTTACAACTTATTCTTAGTATCATCACCTATCGTGTGAACCACAGAAACAAAAATTTTAATGCCACAATAAAATATAAAAAATAAAATACCGACAGATAATTGAGTAAAAACATATTAAGTTTCGAATTTTTATTATAATATATTTTTTTAATAATATTGTTGGTTCACACTGCAGATACATTCATTATGCAATTATGAATATGTTCATTTTTTTCAGACACCCACATCGATGCCGAGAACTTTCACCATCAACGCGCGCCCAAAAAAAATACATTGCTTTATTATGTTATATCTTCGCCATTTGTTAATATTTCTGATTTTTTTACATATACTTAACCATGTGCATAAATGATCTGTAAAAAATGTTGTCAATATATGCGTCATTTTTTCTAACCGCGTCTAGAAAAGTACCTTCGAAACTCGGTGAGATCGCGTATATAAGGCCTTAAGTCAGAATTCATGCTCGAATAATTAATTGTTCGAATTAACATTTAATTATTGATTGCTGCAATATGTTTTTTTCGTGCTTTTTTTCTCGTTATGTTTTTAATATGCCTTGCGCAATTAATTTTGAGAGAAGCACTTAAATTGAACATTCACGACAATCATTTTTATCCTACTGCTGAAATATTCTCACCCTCGTTTATTCTGTGGGAAAACGCACCTGCTCGACTGCAGCAATTAGTAATTCCCAGGTAACGTTACTTCGGTGGGGTTAATTGATTGACTCGTTTGATTGGCGTGGCAACCGAATCGAATGATGAAAACAGGGAAATATATCCACTCGGGCCCAATCTCGGTTTCAATTTCTCGAGGGTGTTGCTTTATTTCACCACGTTCAATCACCTTCGGATTAAATTTATCTCATATATGTATATTTTTTCCGACTGGGAACGTCCCGATGGGTTACGAAAAAATATGCGGACAAAAAAAATCAGCTCACGATTATGATGTATTTTTTTACGATCTTAATTACCATTGACTTTCAACTATTCGTTAATTGTTATTTAATGAATATATGTTCGCTTTTCTCCGATCTGTAGCTATATAAAATGTATTATTCTTTTACTCATTCTTCGTAAATAATCTTCATTATTATTTAAACCATTAATAATTCATTGTTATTAGATATTATTTTTAATTAAATTATTCTAATTAATTAATAATTGTTATAAACGTTTTAAAATATTTTGATTTAATATTTTTACTCAAAGTATTTCAAGCTTTTTAAATTCAAGTGAATGTGATGTTGTTCCGAGACTGTTTTTCGTGTACATCGAGTTTTTTTTTTCATTTCTAAATTAAATTTGTCAATTAAACGTTTGTCAATAGAAGTTTATCGATGAAAATTTTCTTCAATTCTGTCACTTGAGTTTTCACGAAGTGAATTTTGTAAATTGAACTTGCCAACGTTGAATATTATAGAATTAATTTTTTTTAAATAATAATTATCGAAATGAGTTTATTCTGAATTAAATTTTGATAGATACAATTTTCAAGACTCCACGTCCGGACTGCGATGCCGACCGTGAAATGACTAATGGCCTTAAGGCACTTCTGCTTTCCATCGACTCCCCGACTATTTGAACAAATGTATTTACCTGTCGTATTAGCACTTGATCATCAAACTCAAAGAATTCTCGTTTTTTTTTGTAGCGGAGCGCAATCAGGAACTTTACGGTGCATGAGTGTTTGGCTCGATACAACAAGTAATAGAGGGTCGATGACCACGTCGAGAGCGAAGAATGAAATTTTCAAAGTGACACGCTCAATTGAGGCGTCTCGAGAGTCAATAATAAGTGTTTGCGCCACTGATTCATGCTCACAGGTTATCGCCTCTCGAAATACACTACCGTATGATTTTTTCGAAATGCTTTCCAAACATTTCGATTTTTCTATTGCCACGTCCAAAACCAAAATTGTGAACGAATACTGGTGTCATAAATTATTTTTATAAACCAACATTATTATTATTGAACAAACGAGTATTATTACTAGTGAAAATATATTATTATGATTTTTAAATAAACGAGTATTGTTATTGGTGAAGAAACCGATATTGTTATCATATAGGATAATAATATTGATTTATTATTATTAATTATTATCATATAGGATAATATAAGTTATTGTCCTATATGATGATATAGGATAATAATTTAACATCTTAAAGAAGTTAAATATAAACGAGTATTATGATTATGTGAAAAAACCAAAATTATTATAAAGTTCGAGTACTTGCGGAATTAGGAAAATGAACTGAAAACAATTCTCGGTAGGTGGGATATTATTTTATTTTCGAAAAAAACTGTTTATCATAAATGTTTATCATAAAATTATCGAAATTCTACGAAAACCGTAGAAGAATAATCTTTCCATTTATTCATTTTCATATATATTTTTATTCATTATTTATATATCGATGTTTGTCTTAGCAAAATTCTTTTTACAGCTGAATATTAATAGTTGTACGAAATAAAGTCTATTTTGCGGCGAAACAAAAAACCTCTTTTTTTACAACGTTAAAAAATTCTTTTTTTTTCGGATGAAAAAATGTCGGCGAGATTTCGGGGATTTTAGATGGTCCGCTCGATGATTTGCTAGATGTGGATGAGTTTGGAGACCCTGTCCAGCAATCCAAATCCCTTGGCACAAGCCGGATAGTGGAGGGAGCAATCATTGCCGTTTTTTCCGACAAGCGAAGCTCGTAGATAATCGTCGTGGTCGTACGACGTGTTGGAGCCACTTCCGTTTCCGTAGTTCGGTCTGTCATCGACATCGAGTCAAAAAGTTATTTCCTCGAGGAGCATTTTTTCGTCAGAAACGACAAATTCAGCAAGAAAATTAATAAAAGTCGAAATGTGTCGAAGAAAATTGGAGTAATTTATATTTGAACCATTTTTTTTCTGAAACTGTCAATTTGCCTTTCGTGGACATTTTATTTTTTCGATTTTCGAAAACAAAACTTTTTTTTATTGATGAATAAAAAATCCACGTGCTAAAAATATTCTAGAAAAATATTGCGAGGTGAAGAAAAAAATGACACCGCAATGCTCTTACGTGAGTATTACGTGGAATAACTGTCCGACGAGTCCTTGATCCTCGAGTGGAGTCTCGGAGGCTTCGCATACGCTTTTCATCACGCACGCCTTGCCATTTCCGCCCCATCTGTGCACCCGAAGGATACCGTCCAAACATTATTCTTTTTTCTCGACGATTTTTCAGCTCCCCGGAACTCCAAAGTTCTTGCATTTTGGTGATGATTTTTTTTCGTCGCAACATCAATTTATATTTTCAATATTTATAGAACAATAATTGCCATTCCTGTAGTACATGTAGAGTTTTACAATAATAACAATGTGATCATCATCAATATAATAACAATTATTATTATAGTTCATAATTTAGTTCATAATGAATATAGTTTATAATTATTGTATGAAAATAATAAGTACAGAGCAGCATAATTGAAAAAAAAAATTATTGTACGTCCATTGACCCACTGTCGTTAACGACGGGAGAAAAAAGAAATAATAATTCACCTCCTCTTCCCTAACAATATTTCCAAAGTCCTCATTAATTCTCGCGACTTCGAAACGAAGTTTCTTTCGATGCCGCGACCCTCCCGTCCCCACCTCCCCCATGAAAACGATCGCCGTACAATTTTAATGATAATATCGTACTGAATTTTTATTGCCCTTGGCGTTTTTGTCGTGAACCGTCACAATGAAGGATCTTTACCTGGTCGCACTTGTTAACGAGAAAAAACTCGGGAGAATAGCTACGAAAGCACAATTAAATTTCAATATGTATGTCTGTGTGTGTGTCTAGATACAGCCCGGAGCAAATCCGCGCAGCCCTTAAAGAACAAATAAAAAAATATTGGGAAATGAATTTTTACCTTTCAATCGCCATCTCGAGGGATCGATAAAATATTGATCTGGTTTTATCCGGGCTCTTGGCGACGTCCCTTTCTCGGCGCAACGACGTCGCATTCGTTGTCGATCTTCTCCACCGTCCCGTCATTCTGCCCATCGAATTTTCGAAGTAATTTGTAAAAAACGTCGCATTCTGAGGTATCGGAAATTGGAACTGAAAGTTCGCGGCGAAACTCAAGGTCCTACGCCCGGTCAATGAGATCGGCAGGCTGATGCCCATCAATAGCTGTGAAAAGAAAGGTGACGTGAAGCATTCGTCGGAAGATTTGAACGGAGGTAGATCGACGTCACAACTTTGAGAATTTTTTGCAAGCTGGAAAAAAATCGTAGCCTCGTGAACCAGGTGTCATTTTGAAGCTTAATCGATTTTGAGACAGAAAATCCATTTGCATAAAGGGATTTGGTAGGAGGACAATAATGCGAGAGCAGGAAGAGAAAATATCGAAGTAGGTCATCGAGAGATCGACGTCACAACTTTGAGAATTTTTTGCAAACTGGTAAAAAATCGTAGCCTCGTGAACCAGGTGTCATTTTGAAGCTTAATCGATTTTGAGACAGAAAATCCATTTGCATAGAGGCATTTGGCAGGAGGACAATTATGCGAGAGCAGGAAGAGAAAATATCGAGATAGGTCATCGAGAGATCGACGTCACAACTTTGAGAACTTTTTGCAAACTGGAAAAAAAATCGTAGCCTCGTGAACCAGGTGTCATTTTGAAGCTTAATCGATTTCGAGACAGAAAAGCCATCTGCATAGAGGCATTTGGCAGGAGGACAATAATGCGAGAGCAGGAAGTTAAAATATCAAGATAGGTCATCGAAAGATCGACGTCACAGCTTTGAGAATTGTTTGCAAACTGGAAAAAAATCGTAGCCTCGTTAACCAGATGTCATTTTCAAGCTTAATCGATTTTGAGACAGAAAATCCATTTGCATAGAGGCATTTGGCAGGAGGACAATAATGCGAGAGCAGGAAGTGAAAATATCGAGATAGGTCATCTAGAAATCGACGTCACAACTTTGAGAATTTTTTGCAATCTGGTAAAAAATGGCAGCCTCGTGAACCAGGTGTCATTTTGAAGGGTAATCGATTTTGAGACAGAAAATTCATTTGCATAGAGGGATTTAGCAGGAGGACAATAATGCGAGAGCAGAAAGTGAAAATATCGAAGTAGGGCATCGAGGGATCGACATCACAACTTTGAGAATTTTTTGCAAACTGGTAAAAAATCGTAGCCTCGTGAACCAGGTGTCATTTTGAAGGTTAATCGATTTTGAGACAGAAAATTCATTTGCATAAAGGGATTTGGCCGGAGGACAATGATGCGAGAGCAGAAAGCGAAAATATCGAGATAGGTCATCGAGAGATCGACGTCAGAGCTTTGAGAATTTTTTGCAAACTGGAAAAAAATCGTAGCTCCGTGAACCAAGTATCACTTTGAAGCTTAATCGTTTTCGAGACAGGAAATCCAAATCTGACGATTGTTTGACCCCACCTAGATACGGTAATTTTCAAAATCCAAAAGATTGCATGAAGATCAAAAAAATATTCTCTCGACGAAAGAATACTCATTGGAAATCGCGTGTCTCAAAAAAACCCTTTTCCCGTGGCTTCGTAGTTCGAAAAAGTGTGCCAGATCCTACAAAATGGCGGCTGCGAAACAATTCATCAAGTACCGTCCGATTTCGTCGGGGAAGGAACGCGGTAAACAGAGCAAAAAAACGGTCTAAAGAGGATGGAAGTTAAACAGCGTAGGTATAAGGCCGAAGAACGTAAAATTGCTCACTGCACTGAACATGAGGCGCGTAGATCGAGCTTGAATACCCCACGAAGTATACGAGGGCTTTTTTCTCCTCTTTCGTTGAAACTTTCGCGTCGGACCGTAAAGTCGACTTTCCCGCCTGTGCATTTCTTGTCCCACACTTTCATATTTCAATCTTTAGAATGCAAAGACCCACGGTCTGCTATTCGTTCTGCCTTCCCATGAATTCGTTTTTATTCTTTCCTTTTGCGTTTTTAGGTTATCACAGCAACGAGAGGCCCGAAATCTTACGGAAAAATTCACCAAAATAGGATTTGCAGGTTACTTTCGAATTCAATCGTTACGGTCACTATAAAATAATTATTTTCCGAAAGACCACCGATTCAAATTTGACAATCATAATTTCGAACACCTTTTTTAAGCAGTAACGATAATAATAACAAAAAAAAATTATTATTATCATCATTTTAATCGTAGTTTTGTTAATTTTAATTATAATAATGATAATAACAATAATAGGAATAATGACTTGACTATTACAGTGGTAATAATGATTATTATTGTTTTTATTATTATTATTATAATTACGTGTGTTGCTAACGAACAATTTCACTGCCTTTTCAATCCTGTCTAAACGAAAAGGGGCTACTCCGCCATTTTACTCATCCGCGAGTCACGCCACGAAATGGCGTCGCTGCGCGCGAATCTGTCACGTGGTCAGGCTTACCAAATGGTCGGCGAGACACGCCCAAGTTTTCTCGCCTAAGCCCCTGGCTGCTTGCTCGATCGTAATTTCTAATTTCGAAAAAAACCTGTGATTGTTTATTAACTTATAAAAAAAATAATTAAAAATAACGTTCCTGCGGAAATTCACAGGGATAGTAAATTCTCTTGAAAAATAATAAATCCACGACACGAGGTGATCTTTCAGGAGAATCTGGACCCATGAAATTGTGATCCGTTATATCGTATCGGATCCAATAAAGGTGTACGCGGTGTAATAAGAACTTAACCGTTGTCCCGAGAAGGACAAGATGAGAGTATACAAACTCCATAACCCCCCCCCCCCATCCTCGCGCCGGTTGATAACGGTCCAGAAGTTAATTACGCGATTAACCGAAGCGGAATGAGCTTCGAGTGATTGTAGATGAGACGATCGTTATTTGTTTATCTTTCAAGCCAGTATTCTCTCTCGCTCTCTCTCGTTCTGTTGGTTAAGGGCTGTAGTCGCCGCAACAGCGAATTAAGAGGCGATAAGAGCAGTGCTTTGAGGTTATGACTTCGGAAAAGTTTCGTTCGATAAACGATCTTCAGGATAATGAGAACGGAGAGCAACGACATCATTTGAGTAAACCGTTCGTTAAAAATAACTTATGATTATTATTATTATTAATGTTAATGTTTCACGAACAATAAATAATCGACATCATTACATCGAGATAATTCCTAATCATAGTACTTATTCATATTACCGTAGTTTAGTTAATAATAATAATAATAATAAATAATGTCACAATTTGTAAATACTGCTAATGATAACGATATCAATAATAACAATAATAAATGTGTCAATTTGACTGCGTTAATATTAACATCAATAACAATTATTATTGTTGTTCTTACTAATTTATTTCCTCTACAACAATAATACCAATTTGTGTTGCTGTTATTGTTATTATTATTATTGTTGGCTGAAGGAGGCTAAAGGAAGTTGCGCAAAAAATTCACATTAAAGACCATCGACGTCGATCTCTAAGGTTTTTCGAGCCCGAAATTTGGTCAATAGATAATGGCAGAAAAATAAATAAAAAGGGATTGAGTATCGGAGGCAAGAATCGAGGGGGGCAAAGGGGGTGCAGGGGCTTACGAGATTACGTTTTTGGACTCGGGCATCGTAAAGTACGAAATCCCGAAGGATACAAAAGAA